>ATSW01009119.1:0-18277 GCA_000444245.1 Botryllus schlosseri
TTTCGCCATGGTTTACTTCTGATCTAGTCTTGTTTTTATTCTTATTTTTTTCTTTGTGCTTTTGGACAATCCGATTGCTTTTGTGGGCAATCGTTTTGCGTGTGTCCTGTCGCTTTGGAATACAGACACACTACTTCGTTCGTGCATTCCGATATCAGATGCCTGGACTGAAAGAACCTTGCGCATTTCTTCACTACTGTCAGCGGTAAGAAAATCTTGCAGTGGGTCCCCTCAATGTCTAGGAAAGATGGATGTTATTCAGGTTTAAGTCTTCGATTGCGACGCTGCGGTACCCGTTATAGCAGTGGTCGGGAACCTTTTTTGTCCGAAGAGCCATATTGGCCCAATTTTTTCCATCTCAACTCCCAAAGAGCCATATATGTCAATCAACTGTTACGTCACAATTAAAAAATCGTGACGTCATGATAGCACAAATTCGAACTCACTACATGAGATTCCTCGTGTGCGCCATATTTTCTCTGTAAAAATCGGTATTTATTGTTCGAAAATAAAGCTCGAAACGAGAGGNANGGCACAGACGGGCCAAGCCTCACNATTGATAACGCAATTNATCGTAAGTAGCTTGGAATTTTTTATAACTGATATTAATCGAATGTAACTGTCACACTGATTCCGTCAATCTAAATAGTTATCGACTTCTCAATTCCCAAAGTATTCGGCGGTAGCATAACGTTGCGCTACACGCATACATTTTATCGCCGGTACTACACAGAGCTATGTATACTTACCAATCAAGAGCGTGGATAGCTATGGCGCTGTTCGTAATTCGAGTTTGTAATCGTTAATGTCACATCCACCGCAGTTCATTTAGCGCCGTAGATCAGCAAGACAATTTGTATTTGAATACTTCGTTTTGAAATGTGCGTCGCCATGTCTGCTATGCTCTTTGAATAATCGACGTATCGCACAATGCAAGATTTCGAGTCGGGTACATAGAATTCGCGAAAGATATTGGCCGCCGACGCGACAGTCACTTAAATTTGAAAATTTTGAAAAGAGGGGGTCCGAGCCCCGAAACCTGAAGACGGCATTGTCTTTATCTCTCAAAGACATGTTTATACTGCCACGAGAATAAATAGTCTGGCCGTGATAAAAATTTACCAACAAGTCGCTGCATTATTGATCAAATCAGTGCAAAAATAAATATTTGACAAAGAGCCATACGTTATACCCAAAACAGCCATACATGGCTCGCGAGACATAGGTTCCCGACCACTGGTATAGATTGATCACGCGACTTTGCAGAGTAGAATATTTGATGACTTGAAAATTGACTAAAAAATTTATTTCCTGGCCAGGCAGTGGTTCAATATCTTTCATACGTCATTTTATGACATTCAGAATATTTACACTATTCCTTTCAACACTGAAGTAAAGTATACTGAAATTGCCCAATGATGTTTCTGTTATGCGGTACGGACACGCACTTGCATTGTACAATCCCGTCGCAAAACCTGGAATATGGTAGACATTGAGAACCATCCGAGCACGAGAATTCCAGATCGCTGCATGTCGATCCTATAACATGTTTTATACGTCTTTATCATATTGGTCGCACTCTCAAAATTATTAGAGCACTATTTGAAGGTGGTGGCTACCAACATATGGGCAACGCCTCAAAGCTGAATTGCCTGTATATGCGGTAAGGAATGTGCGAACCCTTATAAGGTGCTGGTTCGTGTGAACACCATAACAAAGGGTTGGTTATGAAGACGAACTTTAACACGGACCTGGAAGTATCGATTGAGGACAACAGATTTCCCTACGACTCAATTCAAGATATGTAGGCCTACTCTCACCGAAACACAGGCTGTCCTGATATGGTTCAAGACGTGGTTCTAGTACGCAAATCCATGTTATGAGCTCATATTGAAACTGATTGAGATATTCGTATCCTCTTCCGTGGCAATACTTGGTATTGGGATCGTAACTGTTGTTGCTGTATCTCAACGGCGGCTCGTCGGATTTGTCTCTAAATGAAAATAATGCATTCAATCATCGATGTCTGGATTGCCTGCAGTAATTTGTAAGGAAAAATAATAAGATCCTAATCCTTCAACATACAGCGACGCAAAAACCAAAAATAAGTTTAGTCGCGTGACAGCACTGTACTCCAGTAGTTTCCAACCTTTTTCGACTCATCGACCGCTCATCAAGCTCAACGGATCCGCAAAAGAGGACATGGGTAGGGGAGATTTCATGATCTAACTCTGATCGCTGGTGAACTGACTAAAAATGGGTCATTTTCCCAGTGGCTGCCCGGAAAACTTGGCTCCGGGTTCACATTCCGTTGAATTGACCTGCTTTATAGTCAACTTTGGTGTCCTATATGCAGAATAAACCATATCCACGTACATTTTTTTGACGGGGTACTTAAATATATCTCGCAGGAAGTTGTAATATCTTTTTTCCCTTTCTCCCTCCCACCAGTCCCTTTTTTTGCTATGGCATATAAAATCGTACTATAATTATAAATACTGTCGTTGTTGATACTCATATGTTTCAGTGCAAATTAAACTCATTCCGAGTTCAAGAATCATCATTTCTCCCACGCGTCCTCACGCACCCACCCCTTTAGATGATTTCACCCCAGTTCGAGAACTACTGCTATAATTCTTTAGTTTGTGTCTACTACAATTCAACAAATTTTAATCGGAAATGCTAATACTACACTGAATATTGGCTAGTGAAAAGTGGTTTAGGGTCCACTCCAGCTACTTTTATTAGAGATTTAATTAACAAACGGTTTTAGGCCCAGGTGGTCTATATATTCAAAATCTCTCTCAATGAAGAATGAATTTTATAAAGTGAAATCCATAGTTAACTGTCGATTATGCATCAACGTTCATCGATCGAAAATTCAACTTCACAAGAAACTGAAAATACATGCCTAAAGACTTCGAATCTATTGCCCACGTAAAACCTCTGGACATTTTCGTCCGCGATTCCGTACATTTTATTTTTTCGCTCCATAATCTCTCGAAATGCCCCCTAGGGGTGACACCACTCGCATTGAGAACAAAGTCATGGGACATGACAAAATAACGACGATAGTACGAGGAAACACCTACCGGCAATCGACTTTTCCGTCGCAAAATTTGGCGTTCATCACGCACCCAGATCCATCGAAACAAGGAAAGCTGTTTTTAGAACAGTGGGTCCCTGGAATATAAGGCACAGTGACTTGAGTCTACCCCTATATTGGTTTTAATTCTATTTTAATTTCTATTGCTAACGCAGAACATAGGAAAAGGACGCTGTCTATTTTGTCTTTGATGTTTTTTGGAACGATGTGTGCATTTCATATGAATACCCGCCATGCCATCCCTGTATTACTGCCAGTATTACTAATCAGGTCTTTGGACTGACCCGGATGGGTATTGAACCCGCGACTTACCGATCAAGAAGCAGGACGATCCACAGTTATGCTATCGTGTCGAACAATCGTATGGAAACATCGTGGACAGTCGAAGACAATTTGTAAGCATGATATGATGTTATAGTGGCGCAAACTTCAGATTGAACGACAGCAAAAAGATTTATCATATACTTTCGCAAAATCCTTCTTTATCTTGTATAAACTGAGTTGTGACTTCGCAAAATCTATTGTCTTTGCGGCATATGATGTCATCTGCGTTGTTTGAAGGGCTGCCGTCGCGATATAGCTCGTCCGAGCCGTCTCTAAACGATAGAATAGAAATATTTAAAATATTGATACGCCACTCTCGTATATTATGTCGTAGCCAGTAACGCATCGGCGGTGTTTTACAGTTAACATGAATCCATATGGATACAGTTAAAAGTAAATTTCGGCTGTTGCTGCAGCACATGACTTGTACGAATGGTAGAGACATTTTCTTTTTCATTTTTGGCATGCAGAATACCTGCTGAGTTAGCACAATATACCACATTTTATATATCGTGATGAATGCGGGTATGGCATCATTGCTTAATCAAGCAGACAGAGGCAGAAAGTAATTTGGTGTCTCCTGTGTTCGTTGCTGCCGCAGTATATGTAGGCTCTGTCATGCGTGTTATAATTTGGTTGAAGTACGGCGCATGCCCTTCCTGCACCAATCCTGTCCATGCTTTGAAAGGGCATTGTTTTGATCGCGAGTGGCTGTGTTCTGTGTTCTGGTTTCGGGTACGGTATCATTGTTGAGCTGTGGAGCATTCTTAGGACTCAATTGGTGGTCGATCGAATATAAATCGAGACGATAAGAAAAATTCGTCACGACTATAGTTATAGAAAGCCAGTTAAAAATTTTATATTCACCGTAATTGACCAATTCACACATATCGATGGAGCCAAATAGGCTACGTGCGACTTTGATCGCTTGACTGGTTGGGTATAGCAAACCGATCGACTGATCAACAAGTTACTCTCGTTTTGCGTAAGTGCTTTCGGCAACGTTATCATTCTGAAACTTAATCCTTGTTTTACCGTTGTAAACGTATCAAGATCTCGCGATGAAAGTCACTTGAGACTTGACTATATAATATATGTCCTCTAACTAATAGCTGTCTCGCATTACTTCAGGCGCAAAGTATGGATAGGTTTACGCGGGATGTAATGAATCGTTTAACAACTTGAATTTCATAACTTTACCACAAGCACAAGCTTGCCAACCAGTTGATATTTGGTGTGAGCAATCACTCACTTGGTAGAAGTACGTGCAAATTATACTATTGGACGATATACGCACTGACAGTTCTTTATCCCGTCACAAAAGAAAGACTGTGGCACGCACTGAGATCCGTCCGCACATGGAAATTCGAGGTATCTGCACGCCGAACCTGGATAGATATACACAACATTGATAAAAGCCCCACCTGCGCGGTTTTACGTAGTTGCGTTAAATGCAACTACGAAATGGATGTCGTACATCGGCAATGCAGCGTAAAGATATTTCGAACACTTCATTTGTTTGTTTGTGGTATTAATGGTGTTTGTCGACTACTATGATCATATACACCAGGCCGATAGTGTTCACGATTTTCCGTGACTGCCGACTTATAGCACGGCTCACCTCAAGACTTTGTAAGACACCGCTTACGCGGAAGAGGTGGCGCGGAGGATCCCATGTAAACCTCCAACACTTAGGTATCGGAATTCAAAAGTCGACCTCGGTCGGGCTCGAACCCGCACCCATTGGTGTTGCAGCCGCGGAATATACCACCGTCCTATCTCGCCACTAACACTTAATTTCTTCGAACGTTTGTGTGTAATTCGATCACACTAGCCAGCCTTCTGCGTAGGTTGTGTTCTTATAAAATGCGTAGCCAGAAAATGAGTCATGCTATATGTTGAAATCAAAGGAATAATAACATATTTTCAGCGAGATGTAGAAAGTCATAAAATCATGAATAGCAAACAACAACATGCGAACTGGCCCTGGCCGTAGCTCATGGAAATTTGGCCATGCAATTACGAGTTCCAGAGCATATTGGCATATATTGATTTCGGTCTCTTTATCCATTTTTAAAAATCAACTCATCTTACATTTCTCGAATTCCAAACCTTGTCAAATGATTTGTGGAGATGTTGAGCGCCCTTTTAATCGTATATTAGACTGAACTGCGTTACACGATTGCCACTATCCTATTAGCCTACACCTACATCTTCCGTAGGCCTACATCAAGGAATCGTATGTCCCTCATGCACCGCGGCAATTGGGAATATGTGATCAGACTCACCATCACAAAGCTCGTCCTCTTGTGCACTCAGCTGAGACGGCAATATGCAGAGCCTTGGAGTAAATGAATCCCCCCCTCTGCGGCATACCGTCGTATTATCGCTGTAGTTGGCATTGACAGTCCGATAAGGTTCATCTGATCCATCGCTGTTGAGAAAAAGTACTTCCTTTTTTCACCACAAACTGCTGTTCGGGGAAATGCAACTCGCAGCACGCGATCACAAAATTTGTCAAAGTGAGTATATGTGGGGCGCCGCACGCTTTTCATTAGTTATTCACGACTATATCTGTCCTCAGAGCGCCCTTATACGGAACAAGTCCATACCCGTCAAAGTACTACTAAAAGGCAATTACGTAATTGCAATGAAAAGTTCGTAAAAAGGACATCCGAAAGATCAAGATTGATCATCAAGGAATAAATACTATCATGGACAGAGGTCAGTGTTAGGTTTGGAGAGCGCACTTGTCGTTTCGTCATCATGTACATAGTGTATTGTAAGTGTTACGCCTTGTTTTATAAGTAGGGCGATTTTATTTACCTAAAAACGGAAGATTTTGACCTCAGGTATGCAAATTTGGTGTTTTCGTACGTAATGTTAAAATCGTACTACTTATCTTTACTTCTGGTTGGAACTGGCTGTCCTAACGAAGTAGGTTTCAGCTTAGAAGCACCCTAATTTTTACATGAAAAAAGTAGTATGTTAACGAAATCTGGCCCTATGAAGACTTCCAGTAGTTGCATCACGTATTATGGTAGAAATAATTAAAACTTGTTGTAGTACAACTAAAAATACTTTCCTACATTCTCGGGTGGAAAGTGTCTGTTCTTACCAAGTACCTTACCAGAAATGGAGAAAGAACGTTCGACAGTAGCAGTTGTTGGCTGACAACACTCAAATTGTGCGGACACTGCTGGTGACACACGGTGCTGCTTCATTCCGAAGATGCTATCTACATCACAATTTTCCATCATACGCTTCTTGATATAAGTACCATGCAATGCCCAAGCAGTGTTGCTTCAGTTAGCATATTGCGGTACGTTGACCAGAACACCATGTAAACCTATTGGTTTCATTTGACCGTTTATGATTCACAAGGAGCAGACAATTGACCGCCTACAACGGCAGGCCTATGATGTGGGCAACATACTTTAAAATATCAAATGATAAGTTCACTGACAATGCTAAATCTACGATACAAACGAAAAGCAGAGGTCAAAAAAAATTTGACTTTGTAAATAATTTTGATAAATTTTGACCTAACGCTACAATTTTGACAAAATTTTGACAAATTTTGACATGTCAAAAAAATTCGCCCTACTTATAAGGTAAAAATTAAATAATAGATAATTTTTGTATTTTTATGTATATTGAGATGTCGTACTTGATTTATATGTATCGTCGTCATCGTTGGATCGTAGAACTCGCTATTACAGGAATACATAAGCGCGGCCCGTGATCTCGCTAGCGTATTTATAGCAGAATCCCTGCCAAACGGGGGACACAGTACGCGCCACTATTAGGAAGTAATTTCCTCACGAATATTGGAATTTGGTTGGACGCCGCATTTGGTAACGCTCACCTGCAATCAATGGAACCATCGCAATATTTCTGCACCGGAATGCACCTTGTCTCGTCCTTGCATTCAAATAGGTTGACTGGACACGTCAATCCTGTATCGACGGTATTGCAATGCTCACCATGATAATAATAAACAAGATTCAATGCAAGTCTAACCTTCACAGCAAGTGATTAATACCATGACTGCAGTTCCAATGTAAACATGAAACATCCTCCATTTTATAAGTGAGCTTTGGATATTCTTTTCATGTGCCATTTATGCTATAGAAAGGATATTGAATATATATAGGTCGTCACGTAATATAGGAAATTGCTGGTTGACAAATCCAAAATAGTTTTCCATCCGACAACTTTGCTCGAATAATAACCAGGAGTCATGCTTCTTGTATACTCAATGCGATTCAATATAGTTGGATGTTAACTGTTGCAATCGTGTGGTAAGACTGAAACTATCAACATTGCAATTCTGTAGAACTCAAAACTCATTTTCTGGATAACACTGTATACGCATACATAACATATATAACCACCACAGCAAAAGAGTCTTCAAATTGATTTCTTCTATTGTTGCATATTGTTGCATATTGCTCCATAATTTATTTCGCCAATACTTTAAAAGGACGTAGCAAATCAAGAGAACGAAAGCTTTTGCGTATGACACTCTGAGAGATGGGCTTCCAGAATTAATACGATAGTTTTCTCATGGTAATCGAAACAACCTGATTGACGTAGAAGAAATATGAAGTGATTATACGCCAAGTTTGTACAGGTCATTGCAAAATAGACAGCGTTGGTAGTAATCGATCAATGAATGATCTAAAACCGATGAGTGTTGTTCAGGTCAATCTGTGTTACGTCAATACGTACTGTACTTAGTCTTGATAATACGGTTCGTTGACGAATGCGTAATAAACAATCCTTAAGTTGAGTAACATTGCATCGTAAAACATCGCAAATACTACTCATCTGTATTTGAACCATTACTGCAAGAAATTCCTATTGACATTAATGCGTTCTCTACAACTTATATCCTCGTTCGCATTGAAATGATGTTATCGCATTCCAATTCTGTGCGTCCAGATTGCATTTACATATAGCAATGTGATATGATGTAATCCAGTGCTTCTCAAATCTCGCGACACAAAACATTATCCGTTGGTAAGAGATGGATATAAGCGAAGGTCTATCGATTGTACAAGGCCGTTTTACTCGTTTTCAATACCCCTAATGTCATCGCTAGCTTGTTATCCCGTTGCTGACGATAACTTTGCTATTACTCTCGACCTTGCAATTGGTATTGTAAGAGTGGTTATAACATCACAAAAACTCGATGCTCTTGATCTGCGTTTTTCTCTTTTATCTTCTACCAAGGTGGCTATCAACCAGGAGATCGCGAATCTCGCGGTGGTCGAGCGAATTTTTGCTGGTGGTCACGAAGGTGCCCGTTAGTATTATCGCCCTATAATATTTGGAGGTCAGTCACGGAGCATTTTCAAATGATAGATTGAGCCATGACAATNNTGCAGAACCGCTTTTTCAGAGATATACTATCAAATTATAGAATGCTTGGATAATACTGTGAGTCGGTGGGTCCGATATTTTGGTGCCCGTAAGCTTTGGGAATAATCGTGTACCTTAGTGAGTTCATTAGCAACCGAGTATTAAGTTTGGAATACAGTCGAGTAGCGCTCATTATGATGTCATATTAGTGTGCATTTTGAGACAATGCTGCAGGTCGACCATGAATCAACGGATATTTTAACTGACGCGCCTTTAGCTGTTACTACATGTTTTGGAACTGCGATTCAACCTATCAAGGTTTCAAGTCTTCTGCGGTTTGAAAAGATTCGTTAAAACGAAAATTCTAGTTCTTAATAGAAAGAAGCTTATATTTTCAGTGCTCGAATAATTCGTCTTTCACAACTCGAATCGAATCATTACAATTATTACTCGATTGGGATTTGATCACTCGAATCATTGTGCCGAGCAACAGTGATTATTTGGTGCGGTATCTTTCTACAGAAATGCTTCTGTCGCATTTCTCGATTAAATTGTTAAGCCGTGATAGGCGTGGCTCCAGAATCTGCTTAACCTCATTGAATTTATTCTGATGACATGATACCTATTGACGAAGACAGTTGGCAGAAACCGGCTTTGTTATTATCAATGAATTGTAAAGCGATAGCTGTTTATTATGAACGTAAGATTAAAGGTTTCAGCTATTACTAAAACACTGAAATAACACAGAATAAAACGTCGTTTTTGTGATGCGAAAAGTACATGTTCTCATATAATATATTTAAGTTGCTACCTAAATTCAAAATGGCTGGTATACCATTCGTCGCGGGTATCCATTTATACTTTCAATGCTCTGCATATAGTACCATGAATGTGTAATGATGTCATATATTATTATCGTGTAGAGTAATACAACAAATATAATTACTGATACGTGGAGTTTACTAAACGACATATGTGAATCACTGATTTGCTGTCAATTTAGTTATCAAATCCATTAAATATTTTGAAGAGTAACCAACCATAAAGATGGTAATCCTTCATCAAAATCCACAAGGTCATGAACTGTTTGTTTTTGTATGCCTTGCTATTCCCACACAAAAGTATTTATCACACGACCAAATGTATTCTTTACACGCCGTAGAATTCTACTCAATAATAAGCAGAAGTAGCCAAAAGTACTTCAACTAGAAATGAAATCTGAAAGTTTGAAATATAGTTTAGTTTAAGTGAAGTATAGTTTAAGAAAGCCTGTGGCATACGTTTAGCAGTTTACCGGAATTCGCTATGTTACTATTTGCAAGATACATCTTACTGACTGCATGGCGCCAAATGATTATAAACACAACAAATATGTGCATTTTAGCAATATCAGAATTTTTTTACTTGGCGTGAAACAAGTGGCTATTTCGTGTAGAACGCATGTATATTTTGATGTAGTATAAAAATAAAAGCACTCAAGTGAGTATATTGTAGTAGTAGGCAAACCCTTCAGGAGTATTACGAAAAAAATAGAAGTACTTCGTCTTCGTTACTGACTATCTCTGGTGACCGCCCATAAAGTGAGAAATTGACTGAGAAATTGAACAAATTTGATTTACGACAATTTTTTTACACGATCATTTATTATGTAGGCCCGATGATTGACATTTTATCTCCATTATACATACATATAAATCATTCAATTTCAGAAAGACATTTTCGATCTCAGCTCCTGTCCTGACAGTACACTTCATCGGTCAGTCATTGCCACAGCCTCGGTTTCGCCCGGAGCTGGAGCCGGTAAAGGTCTTCTGATTCTTTTTATCTTGCTCCAAACGATTTCAGGAAGATCCGAATAGAGCAGCGGATTCAACGCACTATTAATAGGCACCACGAGCAAACCAGCCGGCAGATAAACATCTTTCGGTATGCCAACTCCTGCACGAAATAGAAAAGATATGTGCTGGTTCATCAGCAATTTATTTATTGTTTTATTGACTAAATCCTAGAGCTGAAATATCGTTAAACTAGAAATATGTGCAATGCTGATTTACAGAGTGGATTGGATATTCATATACGCTTCACACATGGAAGCATATTCATTGTCATAAGTGGAATAAGCGGGATGTCGAATGGAGAAAAGTTTTGGAACATACTGTACATTTTTATCGATCAATGGGAGATAATATACTAAATATGGGGAATTGCCACATCGATAAAAGTCTTTCTCATGCAGAAAATGCATATAAGAAGCAAAGGCGTCTTGTGTTTAGGATATATCGTACATAACGATTTAATTGATAGGAAAAATCATATTATCTTCAGTATATGGCACATGAAATCCTGACTAGTTGAAATGTTTTAACCCATAGAAAAGGCATTTCAGGAATATATGTAAGCATTGTACAAAGTATAAAAAGTAGGCTACCATAAAAAGCTAACATTTTTCATAGCCGCAATCAGAAAATATGCCTTTCAGGACGATTTGACGATTCGTATTCACGCGAGAAAAGTTATGCCATGATGCCATGATTTACGTATTCTGAAGTGAAATTCACACGTAATTTGGGCATGGGTACCGCCCATCACGCTTTTATACTTATAGCATATGCTAAACATGTTCTACTCACCATTGAAACTCAAGAAACCGATGATACAAATCGGTATCCAGCAAAGGAAATCAGATATCACTATTCTTGTCAGCTTTCGTTGTAGTCTCCTGCTTTCCTTATTATTCTTATCTTCGCTGGAGTTTGCCTCAATCGCGGTTGAAGTGACCATGGCGTATCTGCAAAAATAGGGACGCATATGAAAAAGTTCAACCCGAACTACAAACAGGATTAGTATTCGACCACGTGCACGGTAAGCTAATTAATTATTACTGTGAGCTTGGAACCACAATGCTTTACCTGAACAACAAAACGTAAGAAACGAGCATGTAGAGAAAAGCTACGAAATTCAGCAGCAGCAGAAAGAATGAATATCCCCAAGACCTGTCTACGGATGGATCGGGGAAAAAAGTCGGCAGACAAACGCCGTGACTCGAATAGTAGCCGAATTCGTACGCCACTGTCATGTTCGGGTTTACGTCAAGAATCATATTCTTTATTCGATCCCACTTGGTAGATCTGAAAGTTATTTTGAAGAATTTAGTAAAGGTTCAATTATAATATTGGCTTATGCTACTATACGTACTCATCTTGAGGCTGGGTGGTATTTTGGATTAGGCTGAGCCACTTATCCATATACTGAATATCTGGATACTTCAAAACCTTGAATATTCGGTTTTCGTTGAACCTGTAAAACGCGAATATATGGGCATGGGCATACAAATGGAGAAACATGGTGTGAGGGTAACGTACGCATTGCAATTTAGTTATGCGATCACAAACACGACATAAAAATACGATAAAATGTCTTTAACACCGGATCCACTACAAAGTTTTGTAAGGAAATTATGTAACAATTATTACTACCAGCCTTATCTTGGAAATGTTGGAATTTCTTTATCTGCTGAACTATGGCATAAGTCATTTTCAGCCAGGTCACGGTGTTATTTGCAGCTGGAAAAATAGATGTACATAGTTTCCGATGTGAACTATGTGATAACTCACAACATTCCCGAAAACCGCCATTTTTGACCTCAAAATCAATTACAGTAATCTTACCGTGATCTTAAAGTACGAAATACAAAATTTGAAACGTTGCAGTCACAGAATATTGCAACGCGGCACAAGTATATACAAGCGTGTTCAGTCACGCAAATATAAGTGAATACTTACGTAATGCTGCTCACAAAGTAATCTTCGATATGCGGTATAAGGGGAATTATGCCAAGCAATATCGATACAAACCATGAAATCGAAACTGCCATGGTTGCGACCGCAAGGCCTGGCCGAGAAAACGGTCTGAAAAGAATGACAATCAGCTGAAAATCGTGGATATAATAATACACGATATTGCAAATTATTGGCATATCATAGTCACAACTATGAAACATCATAAAAGTGACAGACATCACAAGTTCTACCCGCGACCAAGAATGCTGCTGATTAGATGTTTACTGCCTTTTTCATAGTTATTCTCTTCGATTTTCTGACAGTATGTACACTAAGGCTGCAGCACCACAGATTCGTTGATTCAAGATTCGCATTATCATGCATGGTATCCTACAATGGTGTGGACACAAAGAAAGTGCATTGCCTTTCTGCCGATTGAGCACTCTCTCTCACTCTTGTCGTTGTTGTTCACTTGCTCCTGAGCTGCGGAATCGTTTCTGCAGAAAGTTTCACTACGCCACAATGCCAAACTTTGTCCGAATGCTGAACTCAAGTCTGTTTTTTTTTGGTTGCAGGGCCACGAGTACAAAAATATTTATATCACTGTAATCAGTACCATGGTGGTTTTGATTGACATCATTTGTACCAAATTTTGCGCTCGTCACGGCCGTTAATTGACTTCGGAATAAATAGAGATAATGACGTAACCAAAACGCAAATCGCAATTTTTGTGGAAACACGATTTCCGTAAGTTACTGACGAAAAAGCCGAGCTGTACCCTTGGAATTATTTCACTTGTGACGAACAGGGTCAATATCTCAAACATCGACGTCCTTATTACAGTAATGATACCATAACAGATGGTACTCGACGATTCATGTCGATTCGAAATGAAATATCCGACTTGTGATCGAATCGACCAGACACGCCAATTTACACGGCAAGAAATACAACCCTGTGTTACACTTATCCATGTTAGAGAGTTGTCTAAATATTTCAGCATAGAGGAAGCAAAACAAACCTCAGAACAGAGTATAGTCTGTGGCTTGCAATGATTACCATTGTGAAGACGGATTGCTCGGACCCAATAACCATGATCGCACCCAATGCTGAACAAGTGCTACTACTTCTCCATTCACGATCGACTTGACAATAGTCGCTGTCAGTTTGCGATGCCTTTATGGATATCGAAAATGCATAAATCTATAAAAAGTCATACTTATTGTAGATTTCTGATAGTAAATGGCACTTACATCCTACTCACCCCCACCAGTAAATCAGAGAATGATAGACTTAATATCAATCTGCTAATGAGCTTGGTTCGTCTGGAAGTGCTTACCACGTTATTGGACATCATTGGTTTGATCGCCGCTTGCATGGTAGTCACTATCACGGCCCTAGACCCGATCACCGCCCCTAAGCCTGAGAAAAATAAACAGCACTCATGATAATTGTGGTTAGCTATTATACATTCGGATTTTGCGTTCGTTGTCGCTTAATTAATTGCCACAGTACTATGCACAGTATAAACTTTAAAAGTCGTAATTTTGTTCACAATTTCAACACCAAAGTGATTTGATCCTAGCGATATTTTACTACTTCCTAAAATAAAAAATATCATTCCATTCGTCGAGCACAACTAGCTTCTCTGATAATGTCACAATAATTGCAAATTCGCTAGAGTAACGTCTAGTCAACCGGCTTACTTATTATCCAGCTTAGCGCAAGAATCGCTTTACTGGTTATCATCGATTTCTCGTCGGAAAAAGCACTTTCAATGCATCCCGGCTGACATTCATCGATTCCGGACTTGCAATCTTTAATTCCGTCGCACACCTGTATATGATTGTCGAAATTTGAATCGCGTTGATGTAGACTTCACGTCAGCAGCCGCAGATAGAACATGCATGGAGTGAATATCAATTAATATCGTGCGATTCCGTAAAGTTTGTTGATCCCACCATCGACATTACTTAAACAAATATTTGCCGCAGCACTGGCTGAATCTAATTGTACATATTTGTTTTTTGTAATTTTTCAAATCGAAGAAGGTATCAGTTCATTTTAATGTTTTCTTTCTGTTATTAACCCGTTTACTTGATCAGTGTTTTCCATTTTCCTATTATGATGGTGCATATCGATTTATTTAACCGAACATCTATGAAAGACTCATGCGTCATACATAATATGTTATGTCGGGTCTCGCAAATATTCACTAATCAAGCGTCACCTGCTTGTCGCATGACCTTTGTTTCTTGCTTCTATATACAATGCCATTAATCCTTGAACCACCAACAGCGTCCATCTACGACCTACGTCATCTGTCATCATGTGATGATTTACTGCCAGGGTTGGAGCCGCACAAATTTTGATGCGACTCCATAACCGTGTTTACTACGCATCACAATGAAAGTTCAATTGGATGCAGACGTGGTCAAAGTAGTCAAGAATGCAACTCAAGTAGAAGTAGAAGTAGCAACGAAAAAATCTACTCAAGATCGAGTAAAAGTACTTCTTCCATAAACCACCTAAAACTACTTGAAGTAGAAGTAGAATTGACCGACTTTAAATGTACTCAAGTAGGTAAGTAGTTTTGATAACAGTCTTAATTCGTTCGCATGGACTGTCAAAAGCTGCAAATTGGGCTGTGCGGAAGGTGCAGAGAGCTTGATTCGCATTGATGCATCCCAGGAGGTATCAATTTTCGACAGAATAAGCATTCTTTCGCATAATGGGATGCAAATTATAATATTGATATGGAAATGCGAAATTAAGCCCTTATTCACTGGAAGATACCGTTTTAGAGAATATCATGACATGGCGCCCACCCCATATTATAAGTCCATAAGTTTAGCCAAATAGCAATACGGAGAAGTTGTATCGGATGCGGTTTCAACACTTTGCACGATTAGTACATGGTAATATCGGATACGATTTCAACACTTTGCGCGATTAGTATACGTTAATAACAAATACTGTGGAACGTAGAAGTTATATTAGTGTAGCTTTATTTTCGGAAAATAGAGGCTTGCTTTTATGCTTCAACAGGTATGTTCTGCAGACAAAAGAACTGAAAGTAATTAGAACTTAAAGTATGATACTCGGAATTGAAAGTGAAATACAAATATACCACGTCTAAAAAGTGGAAAATATATTTCATGTCTTTAGTCCATAAAGCTTCAAAGGTGATGTGCTAAGACAGGTGTAACATTAAAAAAGGCCGGGTTTTCCAGATTAGCAGGACACGTCATGGGCTGCCAGATTACGAAATGATATGTATTGCTATATTGCGAAACGGTAGTTTCAAGCGTTATGGTGGGCCATATTTACTGTGATGAAATATATGATATGGGCGACAATGTGGTGTGAGCGGAACCAAGCAATACGGTACTTAATTATATTTACTGATACTTTCGTAAACACATATTTGTCACTCCATAACTACTGTGCGCGAAGCGCAACAAAATTTCTAGCCTTTACTTGACTTTTATGAACATTAAATGTTGGCACTCCGTGAAAACAGCTCAGAAATTTCTCAGGCTATCCTTCGTATTGGCGGATTAAACTACTTCTACTTGACAAACTGAAAATAACGTAAATTAAGTAAGTAGATCACAAAATATTATGAAGTAGAAGTAGAGAAAATCAGATCTACTTGAGTAAGTACCAGAAGTAGAGGAAAACTACTTGAATACTTCAAAAAAGTAGAAGTACTTCGTTACTGACCACTTCTGGTTGGATATATGCAAAATCGTGGAGGAACTATATAGGGCTTGCGGTGAATAAAGAGTGAAATGAAGTTTGAAGGTCCTGAATTGCTCTTAACTCGTGTTAAGGGATCTGTTGAAATTGACTATATCTTTTAAAACCTGGTTGAATTTTCACCCACGAATTTCAATAGATTTTACACTGAAAATTAAGCCTTACGTTATCTCGTGAAATATATTGCAGATTTCCGTCATCTTTACAGCTGAAATGGGAACATCCTTCCTCGTCCGATGCATTATCGCAATCCTAAAAAGGTTAGCAAAATTATTTGCCGGATACTATAGATTCTGGACGGTAATCATTCTGTTCTTCGCCTACAGCTGAGTTCGGGAACCTATTTCGTCGGAGAAAACCATAAATTTTCAATTGTAATTCTGAAGGAGCCATACTATGCCATTTAACTGTTGCGTTAAAATTGAAGATTCGCGACACGGATGGCACAAAATCGAAGTTCACCACATGGTGGTCGTCATGTGCCATATCATATGTGTACAAACTTATGTGATGTTATATCACCTGCACTATTCAAGCCGGTTTACCGACAGTTGAGCGTATAACACAAGTTAAAACCATAGTAGACCACTCAATCTTATCTACAGGGGGTGTTAACCTAGCTGCATATTTCCATTTATCTCCGTGAGAGTCATATGATATTCCGTAGAACTTATAGATATAATTACCTACATTTTTACAATGCTTCATTTTAAAGCAATACCAACATTAAATCTAATGTTAATTATGCGGCAACACGCTTCACCGAGTTGAGCGCCTTTCCAAGGTACCGGGTGCAGCATGCGTGATGTAACGCATGTTTCAACCAGTACTCCGAACCTAAATAATACCTTCAGGGACCGGGAAAATTGTAAACTGATATTATTCGGTTGACTTTACTACTGAACTCTCGAATTATTGGGCGGTAAGGTCACGTTTCTCTAAAGGCGACAGCGCGAGTATGTTGCCAAGTAAACGGTGCTATAGATGTTTGTCATTGTATCCATCCACGTTTGTAATTTGAATTTGTAATCGGAAATATCACTTCCGAGGGGGTTCATTTCACGGAGAATATTAGGAAAACAATGGGGGATTTGGGAACTGGATTGTCATACAGGCGTTGCCATGTCTCCTTTTCCCTCCTAGAATTGTCCTATGTAGACTCTAGAAAACTTGACAGTGTCGCATATGCCCTATTACTAATAAATTAATATTTGCATAACAACCTCGTCATACCACTGTGGACCTCATAAAAGACTTATCGCAGCCACCTCAAGAATATCCATTCCTATTGTTATGAATTTGCAGCAATATTGATAAATAATATGGGAATTAGGTGCCAAAGAGCTAAAGAGTCATATCATACCATCAAAAGAGCCATATATGACTCCCGAGCCATGGGTTCCCGACCCCTGGCTGACAGCAAAGCCTCACTGAGACGCCTAACTAGGCACCGCTGGCATAATAGTCAATCGAATGATCGTATATGACCCTAATGACCATAAAACGCAACGCTATACTGATGCTATAAAATGCATATCATCAATTTCGTCTACGGCACTTTCAGAACGGTGTACCAGTACCAGCTGCACAATTTATGATTAGGGGGAGATGTGGTACCGATGGATCAAAAATTTCAAAATGATCTCTGGCCCTGAAATCTTCAGCCGAGAATAGCAGATCTTTTGCTGTCTCAACACTTCGATACAAGCTCTAAATATCGCGGACATTTACATGAATATCCACCTTTTCAAAAAATAGTTATAAACGTTTAAAGTTTGTTGCTCGAACGTGTCATTGGTCCCCACCCGGTGGGTCCAAAGACACACGCCCATGGGACCTATGAGACATACGCTCAAAAACTCAAATTTGGTAACTTGTTCTCTTGTGTCAGGGCCGGCCAACCCGTGGCCCGCGGGCCACATGTGGCCCGCGAGAAGGT
>ATSW01009120.1:0-12065 GCA_000444245.1 Botryllus schlosseri
ATGTTGAACGACACTTTGTCTCGTAATCGCGAATATAGTTAGACTCAATCTGATACATTGTGTTCTTCCATTTTCACAAAGGGCAACAATATTAAAAACAAGAAATCGAGTAACAACATATTGCGCTAAGCTTGTAGAGAATTTTTACCTTTGATAAATCTGTCGCAAATTATTCTGCTCTATTGTAGTGTACGAAGATATACCAATATGTGAATGTCTGATGGATCTGTCAATGCGTTGGAACTGATGTTTTAGTCATCACATCTCAAGTATTGCGGCTAGACTAATCAAATTTTTGGTTGGCCTTGCAAGCTCAAAATCTGTGCAATCCATTTTTGATGATACTAGATATTTCGGAAATTACCTCGCGGGCCACTCAAAACCTTCTCGCGGGCCACATGTGGCCCGCGGGCCACGGGTTGGCCGGCCCTGACCTAGGTCATATAATCGACAAGGACAGCAAACGCCCGTCTAACAAATCCGTTGAAGCAATCAAACAGTTGCCTAAACCTCAGGATGTTCGCCAGCTACATGCATTCTTGGGCAAAGTCGATTATTATCGCGCGTTTATTCCTAATTTCACGAATAAAGTCGCTGCCTTGTACCGTCTTCTACAAAAAGACGCGGAATTCATTTGGAATACGGACTGTGACGCAGCTTTTCGCATTCTCAAAAACGACGTAATCGACGCTGCGCAGTTAGCTCATTATGATGAGCATCGTTTTGTCAACTGATGCTTCTCAATTCGGAATCGGCGCTGTCCTCTCAATTGAGCGCAATGGCGAAGACAGACCGATCGCTCACGCATCGAAAACGCTTTCCAATTCGAAAAAATCCTACTCTCAAATCGAGAAGGAAGCTCTGTCAATCATTTACGGAGTCACTAAATGTTTTCAGTTCTTGTATGGTAGAAAATTTACGCTCGTGACGGACCACAAACCGCTTTTAGCTATTTTCTCGTCGGACAAGAAAATTCAATGATTACAGCGCAACGCTCACAGCGATGGGCACTAAAGGTTCGGTTACATGTGGGGTCGCGACGAGTCGAGGCGATGCGCAACGAGCTAGTAGGAGACTAATCAGTGATGCATAGCTGGTAATAGGCCAATCAGATCGGAGCCTTTTGTACTCGGGTGTTTATGTGAGCGCAGGGTTATGGAGAAGCTGAGTTATGAAAAAAGTGCTTAAAAATGTTCAATTTGTTCACCAAAGGGCTTTTCCGATTCCTGTACCCGTATGTACCTTCGCAATTTTGAGCCTACAATATGTTGTACCGATTAGTATGGCAAGAGGTCTTTGATGACCTATGACCTGAATACTCCGCTATGCTCGTATACAGTCTTGCCAGATAACAGCTAATTAGACTTAACTCAATATGTTAGTACACGGTTATGGAGATCAGCAGACATAAGACAAGTGCATAACATGCTCTGTGTGTAAAGTTAAGACATCCTGGGTATTTATCCTGTAATAAAACCATACGTACAGTCACATAGTATTCAGTCTATGTTAAATTGCCGACTACTAGTATGGCAAGAGGTCCTCGATCTCTTTCGGCGGGTATTTTTCTCCGACTGCACTCACTTACTGACGAAAATGAACTGTTTCGAAGAAATAATCAATGGTGTAAGGCAATATCCTTGCCTTTACGACCCTGGCGACGGTAACTAGCATAGCAAGAATGTAAAGGCCAACGCATGGAGCGCAGTTGCCAATTCACTTCCAATTCCAATGCAAATTCTGGATGTGAAAAGTCAATGGAAACACTTGAGGGACAAGTACCGAAAAATGAGGAATAAAATAAATGACAGCTACAAATCTGGAGCAGGAGCGAGTACCTTTCCGATATGGGAATACTATGAAACCATGAAATTTCTGGATCCATTCCTGGATAGCAAAAAAACGATCACTAACACCGATGATACGAACAATTTAGATACCTCTGATATTGAAAGTTTGGATCCGAGTCCGAATTCTAACGAAGATTTCCACATTTTAAATTTGATAGCAGAAGGGGATTCGGAGACGACTCCACATGATTTACGATCTCCAAGAGAGTTTGAAACTATCGGCAACCTGGAAACTCCCAGAAATCGAAAAAGGTCATCTACTGTGTTGAACAATAACATCAGTGAACTCCAGAAAGCAATGAATACTATCGCGTCAGCTACGTCTGCACCTCGTCCTCCAGCTGCCCCTCAAAATATGGTAGCTGAAAAAGCACCAGTTCTTTGGGGCCTAATGAAAAGAGCTATCAATTTGCCGCAACCTGTTCTTCTTCAATTTGAGATGGATGTGCACCGAATACTTTTACCTTTGTTCAATGAACATGGCCATGCTATTCAGCAATAAACTTTTATTGAAAAATGCAGACATTGTGCATCTTTATTTTAGCGAAGGTTTGGCGCAGGTTCTAATTTTACAAACAGAATTGAAAAATGCAGATCATGTGCAGCAATATTTTAGTGAAAGTTTCGAGCAGGTTCAAAATTTCAAACAGTAGCATCCCAGCTAGCACGCCCATTTGGTATCCAGGTGGAATTTAAGTGGTTAGGTGGGATGGATGATCGGAATGGGTTAGTAACATGTACCCCACATCGAAACCAAGCGGGATTTCCATCCATAAAGATGCGTGGTTATACCATACCTATCCCAGGTAGATTGCAATAAGTCTCTTCTAATTGTACCTATCAATTTGAACTCGGGGGAATTTTACTTGTTGAGTTTTTGATATCAAATCATCTTGAAACATGAGAAATCCACTAATGGAGGAGCTCAGATTTCCCATATATCACCCACACAGGAACCAACCTTATTTTCCATCAATCCCCGCAAATAGCTAACGTTTGACACGGCTCACAAACGTTTACAAAAGTTTCAAAAAGATGTTAAAAATAACTATGGTAATTTGGGGTATATATTTTCATGATCAATTGAAGCTGTGAGGCACGGAGACTTGAATTAACACGAACTATCCTGCATAGGGAGTGTTATCATGACGTATCATCGAGTATGTCATCTGGAGGTGGTCAACATGTGATTCGCTACTACTGCCCAACTAAGGCATGCAACATTCTCATCTTGACGATACACGCATCATGGTGTCATTTTATGGCAATTGTAGCATTCAGACCCAGTTCACTGATTACCGACAACAAAAATACTACATGCGCACATACCCGACACTTCATATTGCATTATACACAGACGCGTGTCGCGCTGGGATACAGCCGGCAACTTTACGATTTCACGATTTGTTGCCGAGTGACGTAGGACATTTTTTCCTACGCAAACATCGGTTCGCGCGCCGCGCACGTGTGACGCTGCCAGACATCAGCGCGAGGTCTCATAATGGCGGTTTGTAATCGTAGTTGAGGGCGCGGTGTTAGTTGAGTTCGCGGATTAATCGCGGTTAATTGATGTTGAAGCAAGAACATAGCTATAGCGGAGTACCGAAAACTGAACTTTGCATGCTAATTTATAATTATGCTTCGTATGAAAACATAGTTCATGCATACGGGTACTTGATAGATCGTAGTTTACTGTCGGTCATATCGTCAGCCGTAGATATACATGCGTGATTTCTCGAGTATAGTATTCATCTGTTCCTTATTAATTCATGGCATGTGCAAGTATGCTTCCTCATACTCAATGACATGTCTGACCATCACCATTCAGTGTTCCCTGTGAACATGTCAAAAATATTGGTGTTTAGTAGAATGCAGATTTCTATTGATCATGAGGTCGTGACATGCACACAGCAAACCGTGGACTTTAATAGGTTCATTAATTTTCTACTCTATTGAAGCAGCTACAGTTCAGTATGCCTAAATGTCGAAAAAGACACCGATTAGCTTGCAGAAGGAGATGGACTGCTGCGACCAAGTTAATCAAGCAGGCTTGAACTAACAAAAACTATGCAATTTTACAGTTTGAAGATATTAATAGACCAGTATCAAGTAAGTGTTTAACTTTATTCAGTTTTGGATTTGAGTTTCATGAATCACATGATATTGGCATCATAATGTTTGCGTGAAATTAGGCTACTTGTGTCAATTTTCGAATCAAGCTCTTTTCTCCCAGCCAATATAATGAAATCTTCTGCTCATTATTACAATAGCTCCCAGTCCAAGTAAATATTTCATCATTCTCATACCTGCTTTGATACATGAATTACTTTATCAGCAGATGGTCGTAACAGTACAATGTTGGATCAATTTGAGGATGTCACTCCATTGCATGCAGAAACGGCTGTTCCTGCCACTATTTCTGATTCAACTCCCTATGAGAGCTCGGACACGGATGACCGCCCAACAATTATGTTATCTGATGTTTCATTGTGTCTGCCTCAACTTCGAAGCGAACTTCGCAGTTCCTATCCAAGAAAAAGCGGGGAGGTCTGTTTAATTACAATCTGAAAAATAATTCGATACGTGACTATGTATTTCTTTCTTTAGTCACCTCAACACAACGACGTCCCAAGAGGCACCACGTAGAAACGATTTTGGAAGGTTTGTTCAACATTTTGTACTCCTGAGATAATGCTTGCTTTGTAAAATCAACAAATATTTATTATCAATTGTTCATCCATTTCCATAGTGTTAGTGTCATTCCAACTTGTATTTTCTGCAGATATTGATGATTCTGACAATGAAGAAGTTCCTGCTGATACTTGTATTNATCTGNTNNNNCATTGTGTCTGCCTCAACTTNGAAGCGAACTTCGCAGTTCCTATCCAAGAAAAAGCGNGGAGGTCTGTTNAATTACAATNTGANAAAATAATTCGATANNTGACTATGTATTTCTTTNTNTAGTCACCTCAACACNNNGACGTNCCGAGAGGCACCANGTAGAGACAACGANTTTGGAAGGTTTGNTCAACATTATCTACTCCTGAGATGTTATCTTGCTTTGTAAAATTATCAAATATTCAATATCAATTATTATTTATTTATTTTAAGTTGCTCTTTGTTCGAAATGTCTACCGACAGTGTATTCCACAGGNGAAACGGCTNTTCGGATGACAGTATGTTCTGAGATTCATATTTTATCGGAAGTGGCATTTGATTCACCTTTACATATTAAGCTTCCCAGAACTCAAATTTATATTATAAGGGGTCGAGTGAGTGAGACATTCNTGGCCATGTCGTTACACAATAATTAATGATTTTAATGTATGTTTGTCAAATGTGCGGTATAATGACTTTTNATTCTATTTAGAAATCATGAAGAAAATCNTGATTTGTGTGCGAACTATCTTGGAGAAAGTAAATGAAAATCAANCGTATCTCGTTCGACAAGATGTTGGAANGCATATGCAATCGCGGTCAAGCACGCAGAATTTTGAGTATTTAATCAAGAAACCTGCAACTAGTATGGATNAATTAAAAGGCATAGATGAGGAACTTCAGCAGGGGGAGCAAAATATGCCNCAGTAAGTAGCTNTTATAATNACCAAACCAATTGATTTTCGATATACNATTGCTAACATTTTTTCCCAGCTNATCAAGTTGAAAAATGACTCTCGGTGTNGTTTTTCATTCACTGTAAAAATACTGTTACAACTAGAATTGGTCAGGATATAATTTGACAAGAGTGCTGTTGTCACCTGTTTTTATGATTTTTTCTGGATTTCTTGGTTTTCCAGGTATCGTATTTGTCGNTGGTTGGTGGNCAAACTGTGACTGCTACAATTCGAGGCGTGTTGGATAAAATTGCAACCAAGTTTCTACTGGCTCAGTACTCCAAAGACGGACAAAAAGGAAAGCATCGCTTCAGAGACCATGAAATGATCTATATAGCCTTCTGATATGTGAGTATTGGAGTTATAGAGCAATGCTTCCAGACAGTACAAGGTGTAATTAACTAGCTCCAACCGTATCTTCTTGTAGCTATATGCAGAAAGACCCACAGCAGAGTAACGGAGAAAGAGATCGAGACGAACATCAGTGCAGTCTTGAAGTCCTACCCTCATTATATCAAGAAGGTACAGTTGGCTGTTGTTTAATCATCCTGATATCCCTTGGCTATAAAAAATATCAGTTATAGAAGTTGGTGCTTTAAATTACAATAATGTTATGATCGCATATTCATGTTGGTGTCATATCTTATTTAGTGATTATCGCCAATCTTTATTTTCGCGTGTGCCTTGCTTTGTGTTTATACCCTGTGTTCTGTGATCTACTCTCTCCTTTGTTTATCTGCCCTCTGTATAGTGATTGCATGGTGCTTGCTTGTCCAAAGTAATTCTGCTGAACAGGATCAAATACATTGGATTCTCATTAGAAGTTTGTCGTATAGGTTTACTGTCCTACCATGACCTAGAATATAACAATGAACTTCTTGCAGCAATCATCAAGACCGTAGAATGGACGCACAACTAGTGAAGAATTAGCAGTGGATGAGGTATGCATTTTTCAAACTTGGTTTTAATGGGACTCGTGAAATCATCCAGAATGAAATAGTGGTAAATTTTACAGTGTTGATCCCGTAACACCATTTCTTGCATATTCTCAGCATGGGATTCTGTTTCTTGTGCTTAGCTGTTCCAACACAGCTCTTGTACATTAAATTGATGTGATATAGTGCTAGCTAGTCATCTATTTCCGACTTACCAACAGTGACTTCTTGATTTCAGGAATGATAAATAGTGTGCTTTGATGAGCTGCTGCCCATTTGAGAGGAAAGAGGTGGACTAGTGAGCGTGAGAGTTACGTTTAATAGTCTCAAAGAAGACGTCATACAGTTCTTACATCCAAGTGCCACCTTATAAGGTGAACAGCGGACATCCAGGCACCATAAACTGGTGTAATTGCCTGCATTTAACCAAGAATGACATTCCTGCTACCTTTGCTCATTTATATTTGTAGTTAGGAAACCTGTAAATATGTGATTTCGCTGACATCGGCTACGCAGTTTTCCATTTCTTTATTTGTCAGTATCGTAGGGTTACCATATGTCCTTTTTTTTAAGTGTCCTAGCAGGACGCCCAAATGTCATTGTCCACGTTTTGAAAATTTTGCGTAGATGTATGTTAAATTTAACTGCGATAAAGCAAACTCAAGTACCAGTTAGGTGGGTCTTACAGGAGTTGTGCCAGAAAGACGACCTTTTGTTTTAGTCATCGAAATGAATATTCATAGAAAGTGTGTAATTCGGAAGTCGAGTCGGAAAGATAACCTTCTTCTTACAGTCAACAAACTACTAACTCGCAATATGTTTACCAATTTTACCGGATGTTACTGCTGTATTGTAAGTCCGGAAATTTTGCGTCCTCTTTTCAGATTCCCAAAATATGGTAACCCTACAGTATCGTAAATTGGCTTCGGTGAAGTGTTTGAAGATTTTACTTGTGATGGTGCTAACACCGGCTACGCACTTTCTTCATTTTTTATGTATCAATATCTTACCATTAGCTTGCTGCCAAGTGTTTCTTCAAGTATCCCTACTTCTCCATTACTAATGTCCTCTCTATCCAGGTATATCTAGGTAAAATCCAACAATAATTGCTGGTCAAATTTGTCCTGTCTAAGTGGGTACAGCGTTGTTGCAAAAGTAGAACTAGCAATATCCAAGGCATGTTAAATTTACTTGCTACTTACTTAAAACTAGTAGTTAAAAATGAAGGCATTGAAAGTACTTGAGCTGGTAGTTTGAAAACTGCGATTCGGACCAGGTGTCGCATTCTTTTAGCAGTTAAGTGGTAGCCACTTTTGAAATTGTTACTTTCGTGTTAGTGACTAATCGTCGATTTTTCGAGAATATATAAATTCAGTTGCTGACATTATTGTTGTAATACTGATTAAATAAGTGTGACAAGTCATTGTGAGAACGACAACCATATGTCCCAAAACTAATTTCAACATTACAAAATCCGAAATGAAAAAGTAGGTAGTTTTCCTAATAGCACGTGAAGTAGAATTGGTACAACATCACTGCTAGAGTAAGTAAAGTAGTGCATGTACCCAAACCGGAGTACTAACATCAACGGTACTTAGTTTAACACCTCTGGTTAATATGAAAGTGTGTCTATGAAAGTGTGTCTTATATTTGAATTATTGACGTCGTTGTATATTGCTATGTTGGTTATACCTTGATTTGTTAGTCCTGTAATTTTTGTTTGATTGCATGTATTCTGTAATATTTCAACTATACCTCCGAGCTCAGTACCTCAATTATGCAAAATTGCAATATTGGTGTTGGAATATTTTGCACAATGCTTGCCTTCCACTCTTTGCACCATTTATGACTGTGTGTAGAACTGGGTCTAACGACTTGTTATCTTTTATTGGCAATAAACTCATTGTTCCTGAAGTATTGTGACTCAGTATTATTGCATTAAGAGCTCTAGTTAGAAAGGCAGCATTTAGCAATGGGTCAGTACCAACTTGGTTAGAGTAGACGTTTCAATTACGTCATCAGAAACGTCAGCCAATCGCTACCTTTTGTTCACAGAATGTCGCAATGGTAACGTGAGCGCTAAACGTTCAACGTGCAATAGTTAACGTAATCGTAACGTGACAGGCGCGTGATCTTGTTTGCGGGGATGTTATTTGGTTTATTTCATCGAATTATAAAGGTGGTTCCATATGTAGTAAAGTTTTCTAGCTATTATGCTATCCCTGTTGGTTGCTCGAACCTCGAACATTAAAACCCCTACCATGCTTTACTTCGTCAATGTGATTTGAACTATTTAAAATTGACCGTTTGTCACACTGAAGTGAACTTAAATTTCCGTTGCTAGAGTACTCAATTCCTCACAGCGTGCGGTATAATTTTCTTGCGTAGATCCTATTACCTTGATCCCGTATCTGTATCTATTATTTTTAACTCAGGATTAATTTTACTCGTAAAATTTCTGTGATCAAATAATTGGAACTTGTTATTTTCGTCAATGAAGAATGGTCGACTTTTCATACGGCTCCCACATGTGACCGAGTAGTTTTCCGAAATAGATGCTTCTATTATATTTTCCTACAGCAAGGTTTGTTCATCTATATAGTAAAGTCATATTATAATCGGTTTCCTATTTATTCATTTGCGATGCTGGTCGCTGGGACATTTCCAAATTGAATTCCACCACCATATGAATTGAATTCGGGTACTGGTGACGATAAGCGCCTAAGAATCGGGCGGCCTCGGTTCGACTCCCGTTGGAGGTTTGTCCGGGCTCCTCTTCCTGCGACATGAGACCCGAGAATGACTCGACGAAAGGATGCACTCACAAGTTATGGAAATCGCTAGCAAGGGCCGTGGCCTCGAAAATGATCAACATCGAGAGTAACTGTGATGGCGGGCACTCTAAGCCGAGGTAGATGTCAGTCTAAAAGACGGCAACTGCGCGTCGGTCGGCATCCTCCTATCTGTTCGTGACATCGCTTTGTATCTTATCGCATTGTACATTGTGTGTGTCTTGTTCAGTTGAAAATATAACTTAACGATTACACTTAAACAGTGATGATGGCCTCACTCACCCACCGTAAAGGTTATTATATACTGAGATTACCGTATATATTGTTTGGTGTGAGTGAGTGTTGGTAGCAGGTATGTACTGTACAGTATACAATGTTAAAATTAACTAACGTGTAGGGTTTACCTAAAATCGCCTTAGCACATGTCTACATCGAAGATGACTAATTATTATTTACGGTCCCTACAGTTTCCAAGACACCTCACTCAGTTCTACCGGTAAATATGATTACGTGAGCAGAGAGGTCAAGAAAATGATAGCATATATACGCAATTCCCGAACTTATTGACCGTTTTTATCATGAATTATCGAAAATTTTTGGCTTCGCGCAGGTTCACTGAACAATACCACTATGGTTTCGTGGCAGAAGCGAACACCGTGACGGGGACTAAAGTTTTTTGGGTGGGCTGACGAAGTGCTGTTTCGTTCCAGCCAACGGGTATACACCCGAAGATGTTTAATTTGAGACGTCCTACCTTTTCAAACACACCGGACTCAGCTCTACTTGTAAATCTGATATTTGAGCAGAGAGAGAATAAAATTTCATAGCAATATATATGCAATTCCCGATCATATTGACCGATTCGATCCTGAATTATAGAATTTTTCGCGCTTTGCGCGTATAGGCGAAATAAGCGAACTCACTAAACGGCCTCCAATGTATATGATAAGTATCAGTCAATAGCGTACAGCCTAAGGGGGGCGGCTTATCATCGTTCGGTTTATCATCCTGTGGGGAGCCCAAGACCAACGCTTGGGGGGCTGGCGAAGTTCTGTTAAGACCCTGACTACACCAGTGCTGTGAAAATGTGTTCTGTTGTCTACTCGTCTTTCATTTAACTGCACTCTGGATAGTGTCGCCTGTCTTAACGTTATTCTGCTGTTTAATATAGTGATTTCATATTGCAACCTCGTCGCATTGAGTTATTGTTCAAACAAGATCAAGAACATGACAATTGGTGTCAGAAGTCGGATTCATATTTATTTATGCGACTGAGATACAGCATGGATTCAGGTATAATGAAACTTATATAGAAGCAGCAGGAAATGATGGCTAGACTACATGAAACGATGGAACAGCAAAAAGCACAGAATAAAGAAGAAATGGCGCAATTAGCGCAGAGGCTGAGTCCCGGTGTGTCATCATCTGAAACTACCGCTCCCAAGTTCGATTAGTTTGTAAAAGCAAAGGAGAAATGGGACCAGTATCTGCAACGATTCAACCATCACCTAGCAATTTACGGCATTTCCGACATGGAGAAAAAAAGAGCGTGTCTACTCTCATGAGTTGGACCTGAAACGTACTCGCTCCTACTAATTTGTTTGGTGCTGCTGATGTCAGTGCGCAAACTTTCGACGCGTTGACTGAGAAATTGTCTACACACATCAAGGACTCAATTCATGTGCAAGCGGCCAGGTACGAATTTTACAATTGCAAAATGCAGCCAGGACAGGCATACGCTGATTGGATCGCTACTCTACGGGGAATCTCCAAGGATTGCAACTTCACATGTTCAAGAGAAGGCTGTGATCAAAGCTACGTTGATGAGCTAATGCGCGATCTCATCATTAAAGAAACGCCGCACGCGGATGTGAGACGGCATTGTTTAACACAAACCAATCCATCCCTTGACGACGTTCTCAAAGTAGCCGCAACATACGTGAGAACGCTGGAAACTGATAGGATTATCCAGGGCGAGAGTAGCGGTAAAAGACACTTCCGTCGTCAACAAAATGACGGGAAGTTATCAGAAGGGGGAAAACCTTCCAAATACATCCAGGGCAACTTCCCGGAAAGAGTGAAATCTTGCAGCCGCTGTTTCATCGATCACCAGAGAAAAGACTGTCAATATCGACATGCAGTATGTCAGAAATGTGGTCGTGAAGGACATGTCAAACCTGTGTGCATGTCTACCAAACCTAGTATCACGCAACAGGTCACATCCGTCAATTTCTGCTCAGTGCCGCTCATCTCCATCGACATCGATCAACTATATCGACGCGTAGGAAATCAGCTCTGGATCAACTCCAGCATCAACGGCATTCCGTAGCCGACACAGTGGGACACTGGTGCACCCTCCGCCATGGTGGGATTGAGTGGGTACAAAACTTTGGGCTCCCCGAAACTCTCAGCATACCATTGCTCTTTCGTAGCGTACGGCGACAAGCCATTGAAAGTGAAAGGTATTTGCACTGTAACCGTGCAGGTGGGTTCTGAAGTTCGAGTTGGCTTAAGATTGGTAGTTCTCGACGAACGCCGTGGGCAAAACATTTTTGGTCTCGATTGCCGCGATGCTTTCTCCATGACCGCAAAGGGAACGTCTGCTTTGGATGCAATTTCATCGCAGATGGTCAAATCGCAATCATGTAATACTATTGACATTTCTGATTCGAATTGGTATCTTTTCAGTCCAAATTTCCCTCCGTTTTTTTCTAATGTGTTAGGACGATGCACCAAGACAAAGGTGACTATTCACTTGAAACCTAGACAAAAGGTGACTATTCACTTGAAACCTAATGCCAAGCCCGTATTCAACAAGCCAGGTCCTTTGCCTTTCGCAAGGCAAATCGCTGTTCAAACCGAATTGGATAGATT
>ATSW01009121.1:0-15077 GCA_000444245.1 Botryllus schlosseri
TTAGACTGCGGGCCGCCGCCGCCCGTTTCTTCGCTGAATGATTTTTCTTGGGCGAAACGGAGGAGAAGCAGCTTGAAGTCATGGGCCGTGCTCATGACGTTCGGTTCTTTGTAGCCTGTGGCCTCCTGCAAAGACGAGAAGGATTACCACGGTGGTCAAAATTATCGGCATTGTTACGCAAGTAGAGGTAGAAATCTTCTGCTCCATCACAAGCAGAAGTAGCGATACTGAAATGATACGTAATTTGCCACTCAAGGTTAATCTATCAATGAGAATTATAGTTTCGCTACTGTTTACGAATGCGGAGGGCTGCAATCTTCGATTGGTCCCATCGCACCATACTAAACACTTACGAAGCTACGCACGCTAGTGGAAATGGCATATCCGTGAATTTGTGATCAACCAACAGCATTGTCACAAAGTACAATGATATCGGCGTGGTCAAAAAACACCAAATACTCTTCAATGTAGCGTAGAAATGGAATTATAATACAAAATAGCTTAGGGATAAGTTTGAACCACACTCATGAGCACTTCAGTAGGGTTGTAATGACTCGAGTCATGACTCGACTCGAGTCCCGATTTTCTGATGACTCGAGTCATCTTCTCGAAATACGGAAAGGACTCGACTCGACTTGGACTCGAGTCATTGCGCCTGACTCGAACCAAGTCATATGACTCGAGACTCAGACGGCCAAGACCGACATTTCAATGTAATTTCGAACAGAAGTAAAGTAACCACACTNTTGGGATTTCGTCTATTGGTACTGGCACTTGAAAATGCGACCAGAAACTGCTAAAAGTGAGGAAAATTAGCATATTATAAATGCGAAGTATTCGATATCACTAAACAGAGTTATGAAAAGTGGGCTTAACAATACTTTAACTGGAAACTGAGAAGTCCACACAATGACTTGGACTCGAGNCATAATACCATGACTCGGACACGACCCTNTGCTCGATGACTTGGACTCGGACTTGACTCGGTGGTGAAGTGAAAATGACTCGACTTGACTCGAGTCAAGACTATAAAATTGAGATTGACTTGTGACTCGGAGCCATGTGACTTGGTTACAACCCTGCTCATGAGCAATGCTCCTTCTAAGCTGCGCACACGCGCAAATGTGCAGTGTCGACACAGTCTCCGCGTACATAGAATCCAAGTTCCGCACAAAAAATCCTTTTTTTTAGTCGCTACACACTGCTGTCCANCAATCTGCGCCGTGAGTTGGTGAGTGTGTGCAGACTCGTCAAAAATTATAGGGAACATTGCTCATGAGTGAAGCTGGCACAAGAACCGTGTTAAATAGCCCANGTATNTCAGTCACTGCATAATTTNCATTTCCTACTCNGCTTGAAGTAGCTCGGACATGNCTTGGAAATTCTTATNAATACTTGAGCTGGCGTAGAAATTTCCGGAGAAATTCACGANGTAACNNATACTTGAGAGCCGGAGGGTCGCTCAACACTCAAGCGTGCAGCGCAATGATAAAAAACAGTTGAGCATGCAACTTTGCCGGTCCAAACTTCAAGTCANATCNTTTGAGGTCAATTGTTTTGCCGTGGCGCGCAACACAATGGTCTCAGANTCTCAGTACTTGAATCCGAATCGTGTATTAATTCTAACTACTAGAGTTAANTAGTGAGATATTATTTCGAGCNCTGTTATTANGTGCTACTCGCCACTATACGGTAATTCATCAACAAGGATTATATCTTCCANATTGTTTTCCACTGTGGAAGCCTCGATCGGTCATATNCCAGCATACGAGACATGCATGGAAATGACATATACAAAAGGTCGTAATCAACTTACAGCATTGTCACANATATCAANGAAATATGCGTTCCTGAAAAATTATCAAATTTTATTTTTAATATGATGACACTAGACTCAGTATCGAATCACTCAGGCACTCAGATTTTACCCAGCGCCACTCCTAACCAAACAAATCATCACAACCGAAACCGCCATACCTGAATGTAAGTGTTGTGCCTCGCGAGGCAAGTCGCAAACACAGACTCCGGCACGTGCGGTCCCCAAATCGGCAGCAACCCGTTACACTTTGTGTTCGCGTTCTGCAACATAGCCGACTCCCATTCTTCCCTGCCTCTCGCCGCCCTCACGGCCGACGTGTGACAGTCGAAATGCACCACGTTGAAATGTGACACCGTCGCGTACCCGTGCTGCTTCCTCGCCTTGCTCTCGTATTCGTCGAGAACGGAGCGTCGCGTGTAGGTGTACACTCCGAGCGCCTTTTTCGGCTCAAACTTATACCCCTCGCGGCATATAATGCAAGTCAACCCTGCTTCCTCCACCAAGTCGCCAATCTCTTCCAAAAGAGCAGTCTCGGTGACAACCTGACCCTTGGCGTTAGTTTTCATGCCCAACGCGCCAAGTTCTTTCTGCCGTTTGGCCATCGCAAGCCGTTTTTTCTCAGCCCTAGTCTCTTTTCTCACAGCTTTTACCCTTCCCTTCATCGAAGGGTGGTCACACAAAGCTTCAAGCACATTTTCAGCCAAAGAACCGATGCTAGCTTCAGTAGACACTTGCTCAAGTCTATGAAGATCGGGGATAGCCGTCTCTCCGATAATCGCTTGTGTATCAGGGTGGCTGGCGCTCAGTCCTGCCAGTAATCGTAGACAGTATGGCAGGGCGGGCTGGGCTAAGAACGCTTTCCAATCGTCAGACTCGAATTTTTTGTGCTGCGGAATATGCCGGCTAACGTACAGCAAAGCGTCGTTGACAACGTTATTATCGATGATAAGTCGTTTTAGCTTGGCACCATTTTCATCGTTTTCAATACCGGTGCATATCTCGCAGAAACAGTCCAGGTATACGGCGTCTTCATCAGTGCGACGTTCGTCAAACTTCTCAAAGTCCAGCGCGCCACGGAAGTGGTCTATCAACATCTGCATTAATTCCGGATCGCCGAAAGATAAAAACGGCGCAATCTTCATAATACCGCGCAGCACTTTCGAATGTCTGCGCACGAGTGCGCTGTGAATCTGTTGCAGTAACAAGGTCAGTTTTTCCTTATCGCCTTTAAAAGCTTGTGCAGCGCAGTCTCCAGTCTCTTGCAAGACCCTGTCCATGATAGCTAGCAGTCGTTCGACTAAAGGTACACCATCCTCACCACTTTGCAGCCCTAGATTCAAAGTACCAAGCAGGATATTGAGTGTGTTTAAACCCGGCCGTAAAAAGTATTTCCGATTACTTTTCAAGTGCACGGCATACGTCATCAGTTTCAGTACTGCGTCCACCAGCTGCCTGCCGTGGGCCAGGTTTTTCACAGTCTCCAATCTTTCCAACATAGACTCAATACCGCCGCATTCGCTCAAGACACCCGACATTTTGAAAACCTCTTCTTCATCGCGATTGTCTACCTCCGGGTCTAACTTATCGATAATATCTTCCGTCGCTTCTCCTAGCAAGCCGCGCATCCTGTACACCACACGCATGGCCTCATCTTCGCCATGTGCCGGGAGCCAAACTTTATCATGCACGTCCCTCACCGCCAAGTCTAAACTTATGATCTTGTTATTAACAAGTAGCTCCATTCCGCTGTCATCTTCAAGTAGCGCGATTAAGTCACAGTCGCGACAGATTTTGTTTTTTACGTCGCGCATAAGAGGTCCCAGCCCTGGCTCGTTGCTAGAATACGGATTTCCGACCATCCTGCCTTGCAAAAAGTCTTCCTGCAAAGGGTCCTTCTCGAGGGACATGAAGAATTCGTTAGTATTAGTCTCTTCGGGTACGATAATGTTAGCGAGCCGTTCGAATATAAATTGTGGCGTTCTGAAGTCCGACAGTTCGTATTTATCAATTGTTTCAATGCAGACAGACATAAAAGCTTTGGTTTCCGCTTCATCACCGCTTGTGAGATCTTCCAAAAGCTCTAACAGCATTTCCTGAGTATCGTCAACGATAGTGGTCCTCTGTATCACGAGTTTACGCAGGCTCAGATAACTGTTCAACACGGTGCCTACGAGGCTGCTCTTGTACCTCTGTTTGACACTGCGCACGCGCACCAGCCCTGTGACCAACTCTGTAAGTTCTTTCAACGCGTACCCTTGCTGTAGATCCAAAGATAAGCTGGATTCCTCAAGTTTCAACAGCGCTGTAATCTCCCGATCGATTAAGTCACCGATATGACGCAGAGCCCCGCGCCTAGCCAGTCTGACTTTCCAATGCGGTTCGCGTATCAGCGTTTGGTACGTTTGAAAGAATTCAGCGGCGCAATCACCCGCTTGACTTAATTCGTCCAAGTATCCGGTTAGCGTGTCGATGACGTGCCCCTTTCTGGCGTTGTTCTCGGCCTGAATTTCGACCACAGAGCACGCCGCAATACGTACCGCGCGTGACGACTTGCAAAACAGCATACGACGCAACCATCCGTTACTCATAAAAGAATCGACGGCACGGGACAGATTGACATTGCCCGCCTTCTTATCGATGACAAACTTACGCCACTTTCCGACGTACTTTTCAACAAGATAATTCTCTCTCATTTGCGTCTTAGTAGCCTGAGCGGGATCGACGGCAGGGTGAACCACGCCGCACTTGATTTTATTCTCTCTCCAAACGTAAAAATCATGATCATCAGCCCCGGCAAGCCATTGCTCAGCATCCACCGTCACATCACCCGATGTCCGGGCCACATCGATCAGTTTCGACGCGGTTTTGGGCGCAGACGCCGCCGACTTGCTTTGCAGCATCTGCAAGCAGGGCAGCATCACGTTTTCGGTGACGGCCGGCGAGTTCATTTTAATCGACAGCTGAAACAGCCGCACCACGATTCTCAAACGCGACTGCCAGCAACTGTCTCTCAAACTCAATATCGACATCAGCAGGTTCATTTCGGAAGATATCGCGGCGGGGAACAGGTCTTGGTTGTAATGCAGCAAACCGGAGGTTATTCTCGACAGGATAATGTTGTTGAGTTCATCAGACGCTTGCGGATCGTTTTTAACCAGCTGCCCAATCAGTTGCTGCACTTGATTTCTAGTGCTGGCGTCTCCTCTTCTTAAACCCACGCTTACAAGCTCGGTGATTAACCCGTTGCTCACGAGTCTCTTACGGGCCGTCTCGTCAGTCGCGAGAGCTCTCAACAGTATAACGCACTGTTTCGCGGTGGCGGACGCGCATCCGTAACATCTTTTCTTGCTCCCGGTAGAACCGTCATCAGCGGACGCGATTTCCACTTTCTCTTCGCCACCTGCGACGGAAACTTTTTGCCTTTGATCGTACTCGACTATTTCTCGTCGCGACGCGAGTACCGTCTTCATGATTTTAGACAGCTCTTCGAACGAACGTTTCGCGTCCGCGCAGTATTTCTGCGCCAACTGACGAATGTGCGTGTTCACGTTTGATCCTTGAGGTATCGGGATCGTGTTGGGGCCGGGCGGAGCATTACCAGCCTGTCCCAGAGCGCCGCTCAATATCGGTATGCGGGATCCTAACAGTGCGTTGCCTGTTACACGTCCGTCGCTAAGTCTTGAACCGCTTGTTGGCCCGCATATCTTCTCAATCTGCAACAGCAAGTGTTCTAAATCAGGCTTGTACGCTAGCATTTGGTAATAAATCGAGTCTGCCTTTTCCAACAGCACAGACACCGCGGCCACAGTCTTTTTACGGTCGTCCTCATTTTCAATAGCGTCGACAGCGCAGCAAGGTCTCGCCAATAAGCTCACATCGAATTTCGCGTACTTTGAAAACCCGCACACGTTGCAAAGGTACGGGTCTTTCTCGTCGTAGTTGATGCTGCGGCACTTGTGACACTGGAACACGTTTTCTCCGCAGTTTCCGCATATTCCGGGGTTGGCTTGGACCGACGCGCTACACCTCGGACACTGCAGAGTCTCGGTGGTGCCCGACACGTTTTCGTAGAACTCGTTAAATTCCAGCATCAGATTTGTAGCGACCACGGGCAGCGGTAAATCGAATCTGATTTCGTTTTGTCCCTGCGTCAGCGCGACTTGTTTGGCTTTATGCCACAATTCCGGTTTGTTTTTCAATTCCACGATAGCCGGCACCGTTTTGTTGTTATACAACAGCGTCGCGGTTCGAATCATTTTCGTCTGCTTAACGTCTGTGATTTTCACGGTGACTTTCTGCAGGCTGTAGCTACCCACCAGCTTAATAATCTGCTGCGTGGTCGTGTACTTTATCTCGTTCTTGACGCTGGTTAACTTGATGTTCTGGTACGGGACTTCGGGCTGGTTGCATATCAAGCACGGGTTACTCTCGAGGAAGTAACCGTCAAAGTCCACGTAATTGGCCAGCTGCATGTAGAGCATCGAGTTGGGATGATTGACCAGAAGTACGTTCTGCCTTTTCAACAAATCCAACGTGTTATCAATAAACGAATCGAATTCGGCGACGTTCTTGTTTTTGATAGACAGATATCCGATGAGATCCACAAATTGGACCGATTTGCGTCCGTACTTTGAGACAGACGGCCACAACGTCCACATGCACGTAATTAATTTCGAACGTAGCTCGTCGTTCGTGTTACGAAACAGCTGCAAAACGAACTCGTGCGCGTCCCAACGGAGGGACGTGTTGTTGATTTCGAGCAAGAACCGCATCAGAAATGCTCTTAAATCTGTCTCGGTGACGCCTTCGAGGAATTTGACTGATAATTTGATAGCCAAGTCTGGATCACCGTCATCTTTGAATTTTGCTTTCTTTGTTGACGCAGCCTGGTCTGGATTTGAATCTTTCTTCTTGTCTTTACCCTTTTTCTTGTCGCTAACCGCACACATCATCAATTGCAAAACCGAAGCGGCGATGTCCTCTTTTATATAAATACTCATTTGCAGAAGTAAGTCCAAGTAGGAACAGTCCGACGCTATAAAAGCCTTCTGCCAATTCGTCGTGCGTTTCACGGCTACCGCCAGACTCGCGTTCAAATACTTTACGATCGATATCAGCTTGTCGTACGGTAAATTCACGGTGCCGAATTTACTCACGACGCACGCCTCCTGCCAAGTATCCGTCACGGATTCCATGTACCTCGTCAGCGCATGTACGTCTCTGGTCTCACGGTACTTCTCCTTGCTCTCGCAAAAATACAGCAGCGCTTTCCTCACACGTTTTTTCAGGACCGGAATTTCAGTCGACAACATATAGTCGGACAAGATCCATCCCAGATTGCCTTCTTTAGGCGGGTTGGCCGTGAACAAACACTTCAAACTGTCGGGGACTGGCATCTTCTCGCTGTCGTAGAACTTGTTGAACCGGTACGGTACGTGCAGCAGTCTCTCCGTCATCATGACTACGTAGTTCTCAAATACGTCAGACGGATGGCTTTTTACGTACTGCGGCAGCACCAAGGGCGTAAAATCCGGGACTATTTTAGACTGCGGTTTCTTCAATACTTTCACAGATTCGGGCTGTTCTACAGCGGCGGTATCGCCTCCGATATCCCAGCACTCCAGCATTCGATCTAACAGCGCGACGCAGCTTGCGATAACGTTTTGTTCCACCATTATCCTTGCAGTGATACTGGCGACCGTGTCTGATCTATCTACCGAGCTTTCCGCAGACGCTTCCTTCTCGTAGTCCGACATCAACAGCACGAGACATCTCACGACAGTGGTGGCCACTTCCTTGTAAACAGACCGGCTGCAGATATCCCTAAATTCTTCCTTCTCCTGCGCTCCATTGAAAACCGCGGCCAGCTGCGTAACTACGTTTTCGAGTAGATTTCTCTGCGTTTCCTTGGCCGGATCAAGCAGTCTGGTCAGAGCGACCAACACTTGAAAGTATGGAATTGACTGCTGCCCGGTGGACAGCTCGAAGACTCTGGGAAACTGGTTCAGCAAATTCAAAACGATTTCACAACGCATTTTTTCAATAGCGTTCGCGTCGAAAACAGGTTGTCTAGAGGGACATCTCGCCGGTACCGGCGGGGCGCCGCTATCTTGAGATTCATTTTTGCTAGATTCCGACCGACTCGAGACGTTTTCGCTTGTATTCTCTGAAACCTGCGCTTGAGCGGATTCCTGATTTTGAGCGGCCTGTTGAGAGACAGGCCTGACCGAGTTCATCAGCTGTTCGATACGTCTCGCCCTAGGCGCGGCGTTACCGCCAATCTGTGCGCTTTGCGGCGCCTGCGTATTAGACGCGCCCCCTCCCGACTGCTGCAAGCTGAGAGCGATCGCGTACTCGACCATCGCCTCGTCGTCGCCTTCAAACTCCGCGAATTCGTCCTCCTGCCCGTCGATGATCATGTCCTCCAAGCTTGAGTCTTCCTGCATGAAAAAACTCGGATTCTCCTGCGACTGCATGATCTCCTGCAGTCTACGCATCTCAGACTGCATCTGCGGAGGATGAGCTTGACCGGCCGAGGCTTCGTTGCCGTTTCCACTCGCACCTTGCCGCATGCTAGATTCTATGTTCCGCTCTAGCGCTTGCATGGCGCGTAGCTGTTCATCGCGGTTCAGTGATGGCACAAGGTCATGACCTCCGACTTCAACAACAACTTCCTCTTCATTGTGACCATCTTCATCATCATCGTCATCATCGTCATCAAATTCATCACCATCTGAGTCACCAGATTCATCATCTTCCTTCAGAAGTCCGTACTCTCGTAATTCTTCCAAAAGCGAGTCATCGTGGCTCGCCACATTCTCAATATTCTGACTCGAAGACATCACAATATTGCTAGCCGAATTCGCGGACGTAGTCACGGTTTGATTATTGGCAGACGGTGGCGAATTCGACCTCGTGCTGGGCGCCGAATCTGTTTTACTATTACTTCTCGCGGTACGCCCTGCAGTCTGCCTGTTCACATGCTCGGAAGCGCACAACAATCGTAACAACGCCGCCTTTGCCGACGACGACACGTCCGTCCGATCGTTAGTCAGCAAACTGTAGTAGATATAAGCAGCTCCGGACGTGGTCCCAGATACAGTCATCGCGGTAGAGTGCAGCACTTCGACCAGCGCCCGCACCGTGTACCTCAGGTCTTGGATGCCAGGCAAGCAAGGCGGCGTCACCATTGGTTTCGCGGGTTTCCTCTTCATCATGTCTAAAAGTATCGTCCACAATTCTCCGATAAAGACGCGGCCTTCTAGCCCGGATCGTTCTGCGGGCGGCCACTCCAAGCACACATTCGCGCTTAACAAACTGCCGGGCCTCCGCACCACTACTCTGCACAAATCCAGCAACAGAGACTGAAATTTGTCAGGATGCATGTCACTGTATTTTGCCTCTTTTCCCGATTGCCGATACGCGTTCAAAGTCTTCGCCACGTAACTCAAAATCGTGTCATCTTTGAAGGTGTGATAATCCGTTACGTCGGGCAGGACGTTTGTCACTAATTTTTTAAGCTGTCGCGATACGTTGCCTTGGTAATTCAGGACCAGCAGTTTGCCGCATAGTTCTAATATCCTGGACTTGATTTCGTCGCCGATGACCGTTTTTGATTCGTGAGCAAATGTGCTATTCAACGAATGCAAGCACGCGCTGATAATACGATCAGTCGCTGTGGTCAGCGTGAAAAAGTAACCAGACTGCTTGTTAATCCGATTGCTTCCGTCCGATTCTTCATTCGAATTCTTCACAGACGTTTTAGATTTCTCACAGGCTTCAACAACTTGCTTAGCTTCTTCCTCGCTCCAACCAAACTTTTCTTTGGTCTTTCCGTAAACCCGTATGCTGTCCACAATGGTATAGTTTTGAGGGTGGGCCGACGTGCCGCACGTAACCACCAACTTATGTCGATATCGAAGTGACTCTTCGCGAGTCAGCGGAAAATCAAACCAACGCGGGTTTTTCAACCTCGGCCCCAGGCTCATGTACCTGTCTCCGATGTACACGTGTGTGGGCGCAAAGTCGGCGCCGTGATTGCCTACTTGGACGCGAACGCCGGTCACCACCACGTTTTTATTTTTTATCGTTATCTCAACCGGGAACGACTTTTTCGACACGAGATACGTGTTCTGATTCGCGAGCCTGTTTTTGATCTGTTCCGGATTGTAGACTTGCAGCAAAGCGTCTCCGCCAAACGCCAGGTCATTTTGACCCACGGGTTGACAGTCTTCGAAGAAATCCACAGGAAACGCTTGTTCCGCTCGTTGCTCTTTTGGTTTCTGATCAGACGCGGAAGTGTCGTCGACAGGCACTCGCGTGTAATGTCCTGCAGGTTGCCGGCAGAACACAGACCTCGGTTGTAAACTCGGTTGCAGCCAGAATCCCGTAGTTTCCTGCGACGCGTTGTAAATCTTCAAAGCGCCGTCTTCGCTGAGCACGACTACATATGATCTCCCGGAGTCGCCCAATTGATCGTGTCGCACAACGGCCGCGTCTTGAAAGCGCGACTTACCCGGTGACTTCATTTCCTGCAAAGACACGGCGTCCGGCTGGACCATAATCGCTACCGGAGTGCCGGAAATATGCCCGGCAGCAGTAACCAGGCCGGGATGATCGTAGATTTCAGACCATTTACACAGAGCAGCGCTGGCACTGTTTGGAGATTTAGCCACCGATGATTTGAAGTCGATCACGAATAACTTGACGATCTCATAGTCTTCGGACGCGAAATCAAGCGTGGCCGCGAAATTCCTGCCGTTTCCGTAACTGAAAAACAGCATCTGCAGATTGTGCGAGTAATACACAGACACGCCGCCTCCTCCTAGTTCATCGTTCTTTTCCTGCAACGTGTCGCTGTTAACTAGCAGTATGCTGGTCAAGTAAAACGGGCCGTACTGAGCCGAGCACCCTTCCAGGAGTGTTTCGATGTAAAGGTACCCCGAAGATGACATGATGATTAAATACGTGACATCGTCGACGACGGCAAAGGTGGCATCGCGAATTTTTCCTGTCGGAATCAGTAAATTGGACGATGGGGTTGAAACGCCATCCGCTAAATCATATATAGTCACACATTTGGCGGAAACCAGCGCGATTTCCGTCGACGATCCCGGCAGCCAGACCGCCTTTATGATATAATTCCCGGCCGCTTCTTGAAGCTGTACCGTGAAATTCTTATCGGCCGCTCCGTTGTCGTTAAAAGTGACGACGCGACAGTCTTTCAAGCCGCAGACCGCCAAGACGCCTTCGTTGCACGGGTTGTTGGACAAGGTCACGATGCCGAAAGGCATTTGCGTCGTAGACAGTCTTGTCAAAGTCAAGTTTCTTCTGATCGAATCGGCCGGTTTTAACAAGTCCGCGAGTTGCAAGACGGTTAGCTTCGATTTTTCGTGACTCACGGCCAAACAGTGCGGTCTGCCGGAGCCCGAGGATAAACATGTCATCGTGACTCGCGATATTACTTTTGTGTTCAGCAACTGCCTTATCGTCTGGCCCTGCTCGCCAGTGAAATTGGCTTTCACGTTTTCGAAAAGGCCTTCCTGCGAACCGAGCGAGTGAACTAACAGATTGTCGACCATCTTCACCGTTTTTTCTTCGGCGTGTAGCTTTTCCACGATTCTCATCGCGAACGCGGTTCTGTTGGGCATCATAGAGTGATACTCTTTCCCACCCAGACTCTTCTCCAGGCCCGCCACCACGTCGAGTACCAGCTGTAAAATTCTGTTATTCTGTTCCCGAAAAAACAGCGACAATTCCGATTTACAGCCTTCTACAGACTTGCATAATCTCGTGCGTTTCAAAAGCCGTTTTGTAACCGACGATTTTGCTGCGTTTAACAAAGCACCGGCTTTACTATTCCGCATTGCGTTTGAAGACACACCCGTTGATAATGACGTAGCGGAAAAACTACCCTTGGATTTAACAGGACGATTGCGTTTCGTAAGAGCTTTGCAAGCCTTATTACCTTTCGCGCCGCAATCGCAAAAAAACGACCCGTGCTTGGCGTACGAGATGTCGTGGTTCTTGTGGCATACTTTCGCACACACCGTACACACGCCTATGCCTTCCGTCATCATACAAGTGTGGCAATGATACCAGTGTTGATTCATGAATTCTTTGTGCGTCACGGTGTACGTGCACAGCTTGTCGCAGAGGTTTTCGTCTTCCGTAAAGGTCTCGATTTCAGCGGGATTGGAAACTTCTAGGGAGTCTGTGTCGGTTTGGTCGTCTTGAATGATATCGTCGTCATCCTCATCGTAGGAACAGTCTAATTGCTCCTCCGGTTTCACGCCGTGAAGTACAAGCAGCACGTCGGTGATGTAGAATAAAATCCACTCGGAAGCGTCGATGACACACATGTCCTTCTGCGAAGGTGAACTTACGTTATCGATTTTCGCGATTTCGTCCTTGCACGTTTCCAAGCCTTCGAGCGCCGCTTTGAAAATTTCCAGATGCCCGTATCCGTCGTCGGTCTCGGCTAGCGGAATCAACAGCGTGACGAAATTGACGAAGGAGTCGTTTTTGATGCATCGCGCGATATCGGGGATGGACATTTCGAGTAGTTTCAAACAGAACGCCTTACCGACCGGCGAATCTTGGTGAGACAGGAGACGGATAAACTTGGCCGGAGAGATTCCGGACTTCGGGAAACCTAAAGGAAAAAAACACATCAGGGATGATTCGTGTTCTCAAATCCAATCGAATATTCTTGGATGAAGGACTCAAGTCGATTAGTGACAAACGATTTTGTGTAGGACTGAAAAGAAGCGCTCTTTTCCACTACGAGGCAAATTTATCAACGTTAAATATAGTTTCAATTCTGTTCTCCACTAATGGAAACCCTGAGAACTCGATTGGTGGTATCGCAGCATACAATACATGCCGTAAAAAGCCACGCACGTTCGTGCAAATGACATTTCTATCAAGCAGTGAACAACCCACACCACAACAATGTCACAAAGTGCAATCAAATAGGTATGGTTGAAAAAATTGCAAATTAACTTCAATGTGATATAGATATGGCATTATATTTTGTAGTAGTATACCTAAACCAGGGGTGGCCAACCTTTTCGGCCAAAGGGCCACCTGAGATTAACAAACCATTGCGCGGGCCACTTGAGTGCTCATGCCCTTTTTTCAGTCTTCCGTTTGGAGCAAACCGGATAAGGTAACGGCGAAAACAAGACTTACAATAATGCGCATCCATGGCCTAGCCCCGAGGAGCGCGATAATCGTTCAAAGTTAATAAATGAATTCGGTCACCAATAATGTTACTTGCTTATATTGCGGGTTGCCCATGCATACCGCTGCGCTCATTTGGCAAAGACAGGATTATTAGGCGCTCAGACTTATAAATTTCGAAGATTTCGGCTAATATGCGAGCTATTGTACTGTATGGTCATATACGACGATCTACGAAAAATTTGACTGGGCCCCTGGCTGCACTAACGCGTCGGAACTGATATTTTAGTCAATAAATTACTACTAAATGAATACTAGTACATCCTGAAGATTACCGGATCACGAATGACCTATCGATCTCGCCTTCCATGATATGCCACCCCATTTTTGCCGCTTGCTTTTTTCTATACTATCTTCTTTACTTTTCATTCAGTGTGCATGCCTCCTCTTTGATCGCCTAGGCCAAGGTGGGTGTCTGATTCCATAGACTACTCCAAGTCGCTTCGACATCTTCCTATCTTTTCATTGCATCGCATTTTTATGGTGTATTGAACTGATAAAATTGCTAATAAACCAATGATGATGATGATAAAATCCCACATTTTGCGCTCAGGCTAATCAAATGTTTGTTTCGGTTTTGGTTATAATTTAATTTTTGATAATAAAACTAATTTCGAGCATTACCCAGCGGGCAGCTCAAAATCTTCTCACCGGCCACGGGTTGGCCGCCCCTGACCTGAACGGCACATATTCAAACTTTCTGCATCATTCAAATCTAAGAAGATCGAAAAAAAGACATTAACGTACCTGAAGAATCGTTATGAGTGTATTCCGTAAATGCGGCAAACCATTTGATAAATTCCGGCTTTCCGACAATTTGATTCAATTCCACGACGACGTCAGCCAAGCAGCCGTCGGCGTTTTCCCCAAACGACCGCGCCAGCATCGCGCCTAGAAGGCCAAAATAAGCATTGACGTACTCCGCCGAATCGGCGCCGGCGAACAGCAGTCGATTAAAATCGCCCGAAAACTCCAAATCCAGACCGGCGTATCCGTCCTTGGAGTCTTTTGGATTTTCCTTGCCTGATGACCTTTTCGCGATCTTTGAAGCCAGAAAAAAGTGATGCAACACTTTCGCGATGCCGCGAGTGTCCTCCTGACAGCAAAGCCTTTCCAAAAACTTCAAAAACGCAACGGAAAACTTTCTTTCCTCAGTCTCCGGTTCGCATTGCGGCTGCACTATAAAATCGTAGATTTTGTGCGCAGCCAGATATTGTAAAGTATGCAAGATCATCACAGAAGTATCATCGTAGTCCATCGACTTTGTATCTTCGAATTTATTCATAATAGCATCCAACGGCAAAGAGAACAATGTCCTGCATGCCTCGTGACTTCCTTCTTTACTATACACAACCGAGTCCCACGGATTGATACGAGATAGCACAGCATGAAGAGATTGCACGGCAAACTGCAGTACAGTCAAATACGATTCGTCGCTGTTCCAACCCTTCAAGTGAGCTTTGAAGATGTTTTCAGCGTTCGGGACATCGCAAGACAAAACCTGCCGCGTGTCAGCCTTCCACTTGTTGATTTCGTTGAGAACCTCGCGCGGTAGCTCGGGTATTTGATCGGTCAGAGGCATCTCTTTGATACCGAGCCCGGAGAATTCCAACTGCATCAAAGTATTGACGAGTTGTCTGTTTTCCGCTGGCAAGCGCGAGTTTTGCAGTGCCAACGATCTCGCGACCTGACCGAAATACCCCATCACTCGCATCAGCACCGGAAACATATCTTCACTAATCTCAGTCGTGTCCGTTCCTTCGGGGAAGAGATTTAAAATCTCGTGCAATATTACATCCAACACCAAGATCGCTGTGTGTGTCGGGAACAAGTCAGCAGCGAGAATATCTTCGTTACCAGTCGGAGGCTTCATGTCAGCAACAACTCGACTCAAAACTCCCATCATTTTGATCCGCATGTCTCTCTTTTCCGAGTCCGTAACGCAGGCCATCTCGCCGAAACGGTGGACCGTGGATAAATACCCGGCCATAGACGATAAAGGTCGATCTGAGAC
>ATSW01009124.1:0-13896 GCA_000444245.1 Botryllus schlosseri
TGAAACTTTCGCGCTAAAAGTCTTGCTTATTAGGTGACCTTCACTGAGAAATACGGAGTACAGGTGAAAACATCCACCCAACGGTAGGGTCTGGGGGTGAAGCCAGCGGAAGTTTGACTTATCGCCCTGTGGGGGCCCCAAGACAAGCGTTTTGAGGGGTGGGCTGACGAAGTGCTTTTTCGGCCAGGATTTGCGGATGGCCGGTATAGCTGCTGTAATGTGTTTTCTTGCGGCACGCATTGTATTCGTATAGGTAGTTGCCAGAGTAGCCTGCGTCTGGTGGCAGTGGGCAATGTTGCACGACAAGGTGCTTGGTTCGACTCTGATACGCTTCTTCTCTCGATATTATCAAAGAGAAGAATATTATTATAGTTGGCGTGGTCAGCTAAGCCGACGGCCTTCAACGCGAAAGACTATAAAGGACTCTCGGCGGCAGCACGTTTATCTGAATAAAGCAATTTTACCTCGACTCGGCAGACTCGCTACCATAAAATCACATGGATGCCATCATGAATATAATTAAACACGACCAAAACCCTCTAAATGTCACTCTCTAGCACCATATAATTGCAAAGAAACGGTTGCATACTTTACATTTTGGCTTCATTTCAATTTTGCAAGTTCGCCGGTCCGCCAGACATTTTTTGAAATTTTACCGGTCCGCGAGGTCAAAAAGGTTGAGAACCACTGGTCTAGATAACGACTGAACAAGAGAATCGGCCAGGTTGTGGAGATTTGGGATTTCAAATGTTCTTCAAAAATGGCGATGGTGAGGTCAGCGGATTGGGCGGAGTAATAACTTCCCATTTTGAATGTACAGGTTATCAGCAGAGGAGTAGTAGCAAAGGTCTTGGCAAAAGAGGAAAATATCGTAGGCAAGGCTGAAGATTGGATGTGAGATGTTGAGGGTGCTTACAAGCTGATTAAAGGCACATACATGATTCGAAATTAAAGGTAACAATTTGGGTGTAGAACGACGCGCTGGTAATAGTTGTGTTATCGAGAGCGGTTGCTATGTCATGGCTGTTCTTTTTTAGTGTGGGTGTAATGCCATGGCTCTCGAGGTGTTCGATTTAATCGTTCTTCCACTCTGTCAGGATATTGCCTAAAAGTTTACCGGGTTCTACAGTAATCCAAGAGTGAGCCGAAATGATGGGTCGGCCTTTAAGTTTTGGTCGTCTTTATGATTGAATGGTCCTAGTCCTAATTTATGGGGTTTGGGTAAAAGGTTGAAAAGAGGGATGTGGCAGTTTTCCTTAGTTCCAAGTTCTAAAAACGTAATGTTCAATGCTCCTAAGGATTCTGCATGTTTCTCAGTAATAGTTTTCCTATCACTGAGGGCAGTGGTGGCCCTACGAACGGGGGGGCCCTGGGCGAGACTTTCCGGGGGGCCCCCTGTAAGTATCTATCCGTAACTTATGGGGGGCTCCGCCCCCAGACCCCCTTCCGCATCGGTTATTATTATCTATCTTTCACCACCACAAAGGTTTGCCCAGGTGCTGGATTCGGCCATGTCTATTTTGCATGTGTGCAAGGATAGACTACATGAAAACTAAGTAATTCTACCGCATGCAGAGACGTGATGATTATCGGGATACGGGACTTTTCTAACAAATGCAGTGATTTGATGATGATTGACACATCTGTACGGATCAATCATATTCTTGCTTGGTGCACGGATTTCCATGTTTATTCGTCATTCTCCTTGAAAAAATCGCAAAATCCAAACAGGGGGCCCCCTTCGACCTGGGGGGGCGGGCGACCGCCCACCTCGCCCACCCCAAAAACCACCACTGACTGAGGGCCTTATCTAAAATTGTTTCTGAGCGAAGTTGAATAGAGGTGTACATGTTCTGCTCTAATTGTATCACGGATTCATTACCCAATTGGTCGAATTCATGCAGAAACCTAATTTTTTAGCCGAAATATTAATAACCAAGTATTAACTAATTTGTTCTACTTGATTTTTAGAAAATGTTGGTTTGCTGTGATTGGTATTTGGTATTTTATGCTGCGATTGTCAGGTTTACATGAAAGTGTAATTGAGATTGTAATTGAGCAAAATTTTGATCAAATTACAATTGCAATTACAATTATATGAAAAAATGTAAATAATTACATTCAGCTCAATTACAAATTACAATTGATCCAACTCTGGTTCTCACTCTCACTCTCACTCGCTGTGCGCTGTGGGATATGATACCTAATTCGAAACATTTTGTTGAAAACAACCCTAGCAAACGTGACGGCAGTGTTTTCACGGGAAATTGGCGATTTAAAAGTACGCGCAATTCGTTTGCATGAATTATAATAACCCACTACATTTATGAAAACATATGCTGCAAAAATCGTCGCGAATCGCGACCAAAAATTACGTTATTAGACAAGTTCTGTGGAATGTTAAGTTGCTCTGAATACTCATTAAGGACATGTCATACTACTGGAACATCTAATAAGAGGCCATTTTTCTTCATTGCCCCCAATCAGTGATGAGCATCGGACGGACTCGGATAGCATTCGGACCGGATATTAGACGACTTTGTGGCAGTCGGATAGGACTCGGATATTATCACAAATATTTTTTCGGATATTGTCGGATAGTTGCAACTTTTGACAGGATATTTCCGGATAGTTGTAACCAGATGTGAAATTTGATTACAGGCCTATAAAAAGAAGTCATCAATTCAATAACCAAATACAGACAGCTGACACCTTGCGATATGACTGGTAGCAGTCTAAAAATGTTTGTCAAGAGTCCAAGATAATATAGATCAACTATTGCCACTACCATTCTAACCATTCAAGAGTAGACAATACTATAAGATCAGCCATGTTATCAGATTTATTAGCTAAACACATCAAGTATACCATACTTGCCAGTCTAACGAAATATAATATGTGAGCTGATAAAAGATGGTATGATTGAACATGAGCTCGCCTGACATGGTTATCATCAGTACGGTATTCTCGCAGAGCAGAGTCTGAAGTTCGCAAAATTGAAGGTATAGTTTCAACATCAGTCACAGAACTGCGTTTGCTTCCCGCCTTCACATGTAGTTTTTGAACATTGAACCCATTGCTGATGAATGTCACAATAGGGCATACAATTTCTAGAATCCTCAAAGTTGTTGTCGTGGCAGTCTTCTGTAGATTAATATACCGGTAAGTCAAATCCCTCTTTGCGTACTTGTAGCATGAATGATTTTCATGCTGCCACAGTAGTTGTATGATACCCTTTCGATCAACACTACACAGCGGTGCTTGTGCTATGGCACAATCTTTAGCTACCATGAGTCTTCCAGCAGTTCATGATCATAACGGAATATATCCTGATGACGTTCAACAATGTAATAACTCCATTCTGTGAGAAGGTATTCCCAGTGTGGACTTGGACTTCTTGTCAGCTTGGCACGTCGAGTTAACAGCTATTCACACACTTGCAGCCCGGTCAATCAAATAAGAATATGGATACAAACATGTACAAGTAACTTTCTGGAGTCAGATAATTATATAGAAAATTATGTAAGAAGATATATACACAGATAAAATGTATGATAATTAATATAATGATGCCTTGACGATACAGTAGCCTACCAGCCTCTTTGAAATCATTCAAGATNCATGCATATCATACTAAGGCAAACTAATAACATATAACAAGGCTATAAAATCCAGAATTCCTATATACCGTTACAACGAAAGCANACCTACTCTGNACTCTTCCCTNCCTNCANCTGNANTNTTNNCTNCNNTNNGANTGNNANANTCAATCATCCAGAACCACTGAGCCATACAAGAAAAAGCTGTTAGTTGTTTTGTCAAGCAATGGTCTGTTTTAGTAAATTTGATTTCAGTTGAAAAATTGTGAAAAAAGACTTTGGCGTGGTTANGGTGCTTTTCCANATGATTTCAATGAGAGACCATGTAAACAGTTTGANAGTCAACGCCAAGTAGTGTTGATCAGTGCGTTAGTGATGCGTCATGTNTCTTCAGTGGAGCTCCANCAACTAGTAAGTATATTGCATTATTTGAAGACCTTGAATGTTGTCAAACTCCTCGTCTGAGTGTCGATTTGAGCTATGATTCCGTACTGTCAGAGTTTCGTTGCTCCATTATAATGGATTGAAGAAAGTCAACGTCTTGAGAGATAGCACAGCAAGAGTGAAGTGTGGAGGGATTGCTTCCGGATTTATGGGACACTGGCTCTGCTGAATGCTATAATTACTATGTTCAAGTGAAACACCACACGTTTTCAAGTGGTACAATGAACCTTACAAACCATATCCGAAAGGCCAAGGGTACAGCACAGTTGAAGATGAGTTTCTTCTCTTCCAATAAACAAGTCGGCAAGACAACCACTGACCAGCTACTGGAGAGGAAATTTGGACAGATTGAGGGACATTCAGGATGGTGCTATTATTGACATTTTGTGTGACTCGACTATAAGCGTCATGCTCGAAGCTTTGAACTGATTGACCAAAGGTATTATAAGCATCAGCAAGTTGCTACTAAACAGGCCTTTACGCCTTTCAGCACTTGTGGGCAAAATGTGGCTTATCTGCATCCAATATTGACCATCTCCCGATCGTAAAATTCCATGGTCACAACTTGCTACAATTACTTCTTGATATATATTGGGTAATATGGTCATGGCTTAATAATCTTCGTCATTTTCCATTTGCTTTTGATCGAGATACCATTTTCATTCGCACACTTACTTCAAATTAGTAGCGTTGTTTCTTTGCGTTAACTTTCCTATAATTAAAGTTCCAATTTTTGTTCATTCCATAGATACAATTCGTGATCATCTAGTGCAGAACTGTAACTAAGCTCAGCTGTACAATTGATATTCTGCGATATCATTATTCGATAAGGATTTTCCTTTTCGGATTCTTGTAAGAGATTTCCGGATAAATTCGGATAGTTGGATGAGATTATCCGGACTCGGACGGATAGTTCCGCAGACATAAAAACTGTCGGACGGATTCGGATTCTCAAAATCCAACATCCGCTCATCACTGCCCCCAATATCGCCCACTGAGCGTTACCGCTTCCTTCAAAATCGCCTGCACCCCTCGGAGAGCGCTGGAGGCAAGGTCAAAGAACCACTGATTTACGCGATATTGATGCATTCTTTTATTCTCCGAGGCCTGCACTTACGTTGTCGTCTGCTGTGAAACTGTGGTATTCTGTTGTACATCATGTGAACCATTGCACAGAGTAGTGTATGGCGGCGCGGCCTTCATTCGTGGTCGGGGAGAAGCGGAAGAGCTTTGGGGGAGTGTGCACGTGCTGTTTCAGTTGTTGCCGTTGTTTTCTACTTTTGAATAAATACATCTTCAATTTCAAGCTATCGCGGCCAAGATGGCAAATGTAAGGTTGATAGACATCGTTGAGAATTATGTGGATTGGAAGACGTCAGGTGACTGCGCTGAATGGATAGAAAAATTGGAATTGGTTGCCGAACTGAAAAAGATGAAGGAGCCTCTTGCGACTACATTGCCGTTATTGCTAGGAGGGCCTGCATTTGCGGTGTATAAACAATTGTGCGAGGAGACCAGAAAAGACTACGAACTGGTTAAAGGAGAAATGTTGGCAGCTTTCGGAGTGGATTGCTATGTCGCATTTGAACAGCTCCGTAACAGAGTACTTCAAGCGGGCGAATCAGTTGACGCATCCTTGTCTGATTTGCAGAGGCTGGGAACGTTGGTAGGATTGAGCGGGGCTGCGGCAAAGCCAATAATCAAGTGTGCAATCGTTTCTGGTCTACATGCGGATGTCAGGATACAGCTTAAGTCTGTCGACGTGGTGGAGAAATTGGAGTTAAGTGCTATTGCGAAAAAGGCACGTATATTATTATCCACAAGAGATAGTGAAAGTGTGTTCTTTGTGGTTGGGGTTCGGCGTAAACTGGACGGTCCCTTTTACATGGGTCGTAATGTGGGTCACGCCACCAGAGACTGCCCGAATGGAAATAATACTGGTATTGTACGATCCCAAGAATTTCATGACAGAGTTCAGTGGCAGTGTTTTGCAAGTGGACCACTGGGACATATCGCCTGGTAATGTTAAGAATTACCGGCTGCGGGAAAAGACCTAGGACGGTCGCTGGCACCGGACGTCCCGTCCGCATCGCACTGGGGGGAAGAAATGTGCTACCATTTGTGCCTGTGGACCTTTGTGGCATTGTGACAAATGGTCTTGTTGACACTGGTTGTGAACAGTCAGTCATTCGTGATGACCTATGTTAGGCTTACCATACGTCCTCTTTTAAGAGGATTTGTCCTCTTTTTTGACTTTTTTGAAAGTGCCCTCGGAGGACGCCATTTTGTCCTCTTTTTTGAGATTTTGTCCTCTTTTTTGAAAATTTAGGCAGATTTAGAGCAAATTGCGAGTGATATGCCGCATATTAGCACAGAAGTGAAGCTCCGGCGGGTATTTCGGAGTGAAAAACGGTGATTTTAGCTCTGAGCGAAAAGATGACCTTTTTTTTTAGTCATCCACCTGCAATGTGGAGTAAAAGACGTTATTTTGAGCTCTGAGCAGAAGTGATGACCTTTTTCTTTAGTCAACCGATCACAAAGTGGGAAAAATTACCCGGTTTTTGAGAAATTTACTCCGGTTTTGCAAGTTGCAAATTTCTGAAAAAGAAGTGTCCTCTTTTTTGATTTTCAAAATATGGTAAGCCTAACCTATGTAAGCAATTGGGTTTTACACAAGGACCATATTGAGTTGTAGAAATGTTAAATGGGGCAATCACTAATTGTACAGCGGAGGTTCGGGCCAAGGTGAGTGATGGTGTTGCTATAGAGACTGAGTTTTTAGTGGCTTCAGATTTGGTGTATGAAGCAAAAATAGTTCTGGGGGACGATATGGTTAACGCGCTTGGTGGCGTTGCAGTTGATGCTGATCTCCACGCGAAGTTTGGGCTTCAAGTAATCAGGACGTGTGCTGTGATGACAAAGGTGGTTTCAGAAAGTCAGCCAGTGAAAATAGTTGACTGCGACAACCAAGCTATGTATGATGGGGTGAAGTGGACTGTGAACGATGGTGAGGTACTGAAATGGAATAGAGATGGATAACCTGGGTGGTAATGACTCGACTCCGACTCGATTCACGATTTTCTGATGACTCGACTTGACTCGAGTCATTGTCTCAAAATGCGGAAGTGACTCGACTCGACTCGAGTCAGTATGTGTATTGACTCGACTTGGCCTCGAGTCATTGTGCATGACTCGAACCAAGTCATATAACCCGAGACTCGCTAGGCCAAGACCGAAATTTCATTGTAATTTCGAAAAATAGTAAAGTGACCACGCTACTGGGATTTCATGTATAGGCATTAGTACTTGAAAATATGACCAAGAACTGTTAAAAGTGAGGAAATTATATATATTAGGAAAACGAACCATTCGATATCAACAAACAGAGTTATAAAAAGTGGGTTTAACAAAACCTTAACCGGAAACTGAGCAGTCAACGCAGTGACTTGGACTCGGACTCGAGTCATAATACCATGACTCGGACTCGACCCTCTGATCGCTGACTTGGACTCGGACTTGACTCGGTGGTGAGTTGAAAATGACTCGACTTGACTCGATTCAAAACTATAAAATTGAGATTGACTTGGGACTCGGAGCCTTGTGACTTGGTTAGAACCCTGTGGATAACTGCCAGTGATGGCAGAAACCCTGACCAAAAGAGAGTTATTCTCAGTCTTCGAGAAGTTAATCGGACAATACCCAGTAGCTTGATGGTTGAGAGTGGCATGCAGTTACGTGGAAAGACTGACCGACGAAGTCAAATGGGATGCAATGGTTTCGGGGCAATTGAAGACTATGGCCGAAGAGATTATGGCCAAGGTGTGGAGACAAGATCCAGTTAGTGGGAGTTAAGGAGTGTCTCCGGTCGGTCAGCTGGAAGTACCCAGCAAACACCCGATATCCCATGGAGTTGCTGGTATGTCCGCAATTGTTCCCGCTCATCTCACCTGCACAGTTAGTTACGGAGGACTTGCTCAGTATGCCCGAAATTGTACGTCCAGAGGAAGTAAATTTTAGAATACTCCTATGCCAGTCACCAATGACCATTCCAGTGGATGTAATAATGGGGTGATGCCTGGATGCCACCTACACAGGAGTTCGTCTGGATGTCCCTACTTGGCAATCGTTTCAATGAATTCAAGTGTGCATGGTACAATCAAAGCAAAATAGGTTTTCTGAATACACCCATGATACATTTTACCATTTGTAATCTACCGGAGTGAATACTAGAATGTTTATTGATGATATGGCGATGAATTTTTCTATCGCGCGGAACTTCATAAGTCCGGCTATCGATCATCGCGGTCGCACATTGTTAGAGACCAGATATAATGTACGATATAGAGACATAATAGCTATTTCATTGTGACATTAGTAGATCGAAATGTCCACATCAAGGCAAAATATGTTATGTCAAATATACCCAATTCATGTGAAATTTTCCGACATGAAAACTTGATAACCGTAATAATGGTGTTTACGATTGTCAATTCATTATTTTCCTTGCGCAATTAATCGTTGTAGCAATGTAAATATTAGTAATATTCTTTATCGCGTCGTTTTAGTTGGGGTATATAAAGCGTCTGTTGGAACATTTTCAGTTGGATATTTTTGATGACGCTTAATTAATTGTAAATCCTGCTCTGTACTCGTTACGTTTGGACAATAAAATTTCTTCAGTATTTAACATTGGAGTGCCAGACAGTTGAATTGCAACAGTTTTGTGTCAAGATATCTCAAGATTAGAATGGCTTCTGCGCCTGGAAATCGGCAATCAAAGCCGCGCAGAAACAATTTACAATTAATCATCACCGATTGAAGAAGGAATCCTAGCTAGCGTGTACGCTACATTCAAGACGGCGTTTTTGCTCGGAACCTTCAGCGTAACGGACGATTCATTCGTAGGATTCAACAACCGAAGTTTGTTTGCGTGGATCGGAGCAATCCAAATTACGCAGTGTTCACAATTCAGCGCTATGTCTCTTCATCATTCGCCGTCTGACGGGAAACCGCAATTGCAATGTGCTGCCACATTTAAGGTTATCTCGAAGATAACTGTAGAAGAGCTTCGCAACGAACTCTCTAGTTTAAATGAGCCGATCTCGGGGATCTCGTTCTTGTCGAAAGATTGAAGAAAGCGCGTGAAGCGAAGGTACAAGAAAAGTTGGACAAATCTGAAACCGCGAATCAGTCAGCGGCGCTTGATCAATCAGCCTCAGCTTCACCTCTTTTCTCCCCGCTTAAGCAAGGTGCGTCGAGTGACCTGATGCTCCTCTTTAATATGATGCGACAGCAGCAAGAAGCCGATCGCGAAGCTGCAGAACGAAGATTTCAGTTTCAACAGGAAGCCGCTGAAAAGCGTTTTCTATTACAACTGGAAGAATCGCGTGAAAGAGCAAAAGAAGAACGGCACAATCTTACAACTTTCATGGCGGACGTCAAGAAGACAGCCGAAGAAAAGGAGAAGTCTTCAACTAGCTCGGAATCGAATCCACCCGAAGTGATTTTGAAACGCTTCCGTCGAATGCATAAGGAACTTCTGGAGCTTTTACAGACTCTTGACCTGAAATGGACCAACTCGCATTCAATTGAAGAGATTCAAGTGTACGTAAGGTCCGCGGAACTGTCTATATCCGATCTAAAATCGTACGTCGATTCGAAGATTGATTCGTTGGAGGAAGATGATACAAAATCTGAAATATCGAAGGGCTTCAGAGAATCGTCGCAAGGCTTACCGAACTGATATCTTTAGATAAAGCAGACAAGGCATCCGGAAGTTTTCCAAGCGAAGTGACCCCACCTTCGTTCTATGGCGATGTCCTCAGCTTTCCCACGTTCTGGGAGTCCTGCGAACCTCTCGTTCACAATAACACTAAGGTGAGTTAAGTTCTACAAGATGACTTATCTCAAAAATTCTATGAAGGGTTCCGCCTCGGGTGTACTCAACGGTTTCCCATCGATCGCAAGCAACTATGAAGCCGCAATTGATGCAATATTGAAGAGATATGGCCGCAGTCAAGTTATCGTCCGCAGCCATATTAGGAATCGCTTGGATGGACGGAAAGTTGATTGCGAAATCGGTAAAGTACGTGGTTTTCTTGATCGAGCTACTGCCAAGAGAACAGGTCTCTCACAGCACGATATTGACTGGGATCAAATATTCACCCAGGTGCTCGAATCTCAGTTGCCGGCAAAATTGCATGAGCGCTGGATGCGCAAAATTAGTCCTTTGTTGGAAAGTGATGAAGTAGCCACTTCTGATTTGTTTTTCGATTTTCTCGCGACAGAGATAGCAACGATTGAGACCATCAAGAACGCTAGTCATAGTCCAACGGACGACAAATCGGAGAAGCAATCGAAGATCAAGCAGAGCGACAATCAATTCTCTGCGCAGTCATTAGTGACTCAATCAGTTCCCTTGCTGTCGTGTCCATATTGCAGTAATGCTCACCGTCTTGAAACCTGTAAACGATTTCTTCAGTTATCAGCGGAAAAGCGCATGGCAGATCTAATTTCTAAACCCGGTAAAGTATGTTTCAGATGCCTCGCTACAAAGGGAGAAGACGGACACCCGAAGCATTTTTACCAATGTAAAACCAGATGTGCTGTGGCGAATTGTGGTCAACCTCATCACGAGCTTTTGCACGTCGGCGACACACCTTAACGTACCAAGGCGATGGTTTCGACAATTCCAATGGCGACCAGTTTTCGCGACAGTGAGATTCTCACCATGCTTCCTACAGCCCAGGCTGAGATCGCCCACTCTGGTAAAAGTATGCGTGTCCGAGTTGCGTCTGATTCTCTGTCTCAGAAAAGTTTCATCACTGGTAGAGTAGCAGAGTATCTCGAGCTTCCTACTATTCAAAGTGATTTATTGAATGTCAGTGGCTTTGGAGGTTCATCAGCTTCAAACATCATGGATCTTGTACAGTTCAAATTATCGCCTTTGTATCAAAATAATGATCCAGTTACAATTCAGGCGTATGTCCAACAGGGGATAATTTGTACACCATTGGATCGGACCGTATTGAGATCAGATCAAGTCGCTCACCTCGATGGATTGTAACTGGCGGATCCTCTACCCCGGGATGAAGGTACAGTGGACGTTTTAATTGGTGGACGTTACTACTTCTCCTTGATGCAAGGGTCAGTGATTTGTCCAAAAATTCCAGAGACCGCTCCGTTTGCCATTGAGACCATTTTCGGATGGGTTTTAGCTGGGCCTTACTCGCGAAATTCGACTGGTTTTGACATTCCCTCAAATTGCTTACTTACTAAAATTTCTATGAACGTCTCTGAGCCAGATTTAGGTTTGTGGAAGGAGTTGGACAGGAAACTCGAACGGTTTTGGAGTCAAGATTCAATTGGGCTCGTGGATATTGATGCTGTTTACACGGCTAAGGAAACCGATGCAATTGAACAATTTAACAGGTCGGTAACATTCGATGGCGAAAAATATTCAGTCTCTCTACCATTCAAGAGGGATGCAATCGCATTGAAATCCAATTATAAAGAGGCTTATTCACGTTTAATGGCTATTGAGAAATCCTTGCGTAGAAAACCTGATAGATTGGAAAGTTACGATCGCGCAATCACGGAGTACCAGTCAAATGGTTTTGCACGAAAATTAAGTCGAGACGAGGTGGCAGTAATTGAAGCCCTTCCGCATTATTTTGTTCCTCACCACCCTGTGTTTCGTGAGGATAGTTGTTCAACAAAACTGCGGGTCGTTTTTGACGCAAGTGCTAAAACTGAGAACGGTCACTCATTAAACGATTGCTTATTGAAAGGTCCGAATCTGCTACCAGATATCGGTCAGGTATTGCTACGTTTTCGCACTCATCGAGTAGCTTTGAATGGTGATATTCGCAAAATGTTTTGTCAAATGGCCATAGCACATGACCATCAACGGTACCAGCTGTATCTGTGGAGAAATTGCGACCCACAAAGGGCACCTGACGTTTACGTTATGGAACGGGTCATGTTTGGCGTTTCGTCCAGTCCATTTCTTGCGATACAAACTATTCATCACCATGCTAATTCAGCTGCAATGGTAGAGAACTTCGGTCACAACTTTGCAGAGCTAATTAAGAAAAACATGTACGTGGACGATATTCATATCGGTGGAGACCCTGTTGAGGATGTTGCCAGACAACAACGGAATTTGGTTGATTTCTTTAAGAGCGGTGGCTGGACTTCGGTTAAATTTGCCTCCAACAGTTGAGAATTAATGAATCGCATTCCTGCGGAAGCGCGATTACCTAATTGTGGTTTAGATCTCGGCGACAATTTAGGTGAAGTTTCGTCTCTCGGGTTGAAGCGGTGTACTACTAATGATACGATGTATTGCAACGTCAAGCCGAGGATGTGCGAGCAGGAAACCAACGTCACGAAGCGAACCATGCTCAGCAAACTGAGTCAGATATACGATGTTTTTGGCTTCTTTTCAGCATATGTCGTACGTGCCAAAATATTGCTGCAAGAAGTTTGGAAGAAACAATACGAATGGGACGAACCAGTGGATGACGACGTAGCTATGAAGTTTCGACAGCGGATTGATGACTTGGCTGTGCTCAATTCAATCAAAATCCCTCGGTACATTTTCTCTAGATCAGAGGTCTCAAACTCAAATGTGCTCGCAGGCCAGTTTTCCCGTTTTGACGACGCCGCGGGCCGCAGCACTTATAGGGGTGTTCTGTCTTTCCAAGTAGGCCTTATTTGGCGGGAATGAATTGTCCTATTGAAAGTGAGCCGATCCAGCAGACTTGACACTAAACACACATCATCAAAACGTGATTTACTCTTGTATCAATTTAGGCCTGGCACGAAAAGAATCATCACATTTATAACTATTTGAATAGAATTGTTGTTGTACTTGATATATATTATTTATAAGATATAAACACCATATGGGCGGACAAATGTATGATGCCATCATAAAAGCTATCGGGTTATAATTTTTCAGCTACTATGAATATTTTGAATTTAACAGATTGATATTAGAGACTGATCTGATATCAAAACATTTTTAGGTTGAGCATTGTTATTCCAATCCAGGATGCGGGTGTACGTCTGATATGTAGACTATTAATCTCATGACCAAATATCTTCAAATACAGGAGCGGAAAAAATATAAATTTAATATAAATATATTAATGAATGTGTCTTAGTGATTGAAATGTCGGAACGCCGAACGGCCCATTGTTGTTACATCGATCGTTGGAGCGTACCACTACGGTACTCGGTACCTTGAAGTGGCCTTAATAACATGGTTTAGCGACCAAATATGTAACTAACAGATTGCCCATGGTTGCCATAACTACTTGCTTAGTTAGCGAAATACCAAGTTGCAACCTTCTGATCTATTACTATTCCCCTGATACGCGATTAGTTTTTTGCGTCCTTGGCTCTAACAAATTCACGGGATTCCGAGTAACTGTGAGTCAACTCGGGTCATTTTCATTTTGCCATCGAGTTAGCCCAGGGGTCGGCAACCTTTTGCTAGTCGCGGGCCAAATTTCGGGTGTAAAACTTTTTGGCGGGCCGGATTTTTCTCAGTACTATATTTTACGCTCACTTCGGTATATTATCCAACATTGCTGCAATCTCAATCATACCAATCAGAAGACACATGTATTTAAACTTCAACAACACAGAATAATTGTGACAATTGACGCAGCTTGCTCTGTGAAAGGTTTTCAACTTCTGGTAACAAGTCAGATGAAACAAGAATCAGACACTATTCAAAATGGACGTCCGAAATACGTGTTCTTAGCTTGCTCTTCGTGAATTCCATTGTTCAAAACTATTGTTCACATGCGTACGTGCTTCCAAAAATCGATGCAATTTCTTT
>ATSW01009125.1:0-15215 GCA_000444245.1 Botryllus schlosseri
ACTTATCGCGTCGCCAGCCTCGCAGGCTTTGGACGCTCTCTACTATCGTTTAGACTTAGAGACAATGCCGTTAATTGCATAATGATTAGCGATTATTATGTCATGATTTTTCGACAGTGGCATCGCAAAACAGAACACCATCGTGTCGTGTACTAAAACAATTCATGTACTGCGAATGTAGGGTGCGTACTATACATGGGGATAGGCTTTTTCCCAGAATATGCATGCCATTTTAAGGGTGCGTATCATACATGGGGGCGTACTATACTTGGAAAATTACGGTACTCTCGATTACACATGGGTATCAAGATTTTGCAGAGCAGGACACCTGAGAACGTTAAAAAGATGCCTAATCATCATAAAGGCAACAAAGAGATGAATTGTAATTTTTTCATCATTAGATGTTAAAATTAACAGGAATCATATTTTAATATTGGAATTTCATTGCGTACGATAGCCTATTCAAATAGGAGCCAATGTGTATTATTCTTTTTTAAGAAGTTTTCTTACCTTAATGCTAATGCTGTGGTTACTAAGTCTTCCGGATATTGTCAGATCTAATCTAGCAAGACGATTGTCCTAAAACAAAACGAGGTAAATTTTTCAAAGAGAAGCAACAAATTTTCGAGTAATTTCAAGAGAATACACTCACCACACCACGCAGATTCCTAGTATTTTGCCAAATTTGAAGTGAGGCGTAACGCATTGCTTCGCCCAACATCGCAATTCTTTCTGTTTCGTTCGTAAGCCCGCTAAGAATAGCTTGTTGCTTCACGGCGAGGTCTGAGCTTCGATCATTCAAGTAACCGAAGTTACGTAGATTGCTTTGGATTTGCTGATCAATTGCGGAAAACCGACGTTCTATCATCTGCTTCAAACTTTGTGTCGCATTGCAAATACCCTACGATAAAGGATACCTCATCAAGTGAAAATAATGTCTATAAGTACAAGGAAAATTATGTTAATATGAGTACATATTTTCAATCTGACTCACGGCGATATTCTGCTTTTGATCCGCGATATCTGCTTCTAAAGTGTTAGTCTGCGGAGATAAGATATGAAGAGTATATGATTTGTGATCAGCAACAGTATTCGAATACCAAATTGTCCAGGAATATGCGAAAGGATGTAGCAACCTTTCCACGAACTTTCATCGATGCGGAAATCAAGTCGATTTGGTTTTTGTTGGATGCGATATCATCCGATACGGACGACTGTAACACCTGTAGTGCGCCGCTGACGTTGTTTTGAATTTCAAACGCAGTGTCAACCAAATCGGTAGATATTTCTTCAACGCGCCAAGCGAGGTTGTTACTGAGGTTTTGGACAAGCACCATACTTTCAATAACATTTTCCAGACTGCTTTTTAGAATCTGCAATAAATACAACGTCGATTAGCAATGAATATGGAGGTTTCAGAAAAAGAGATATTATTCAATATAAATACTGCCTAATCTACCAAAGTTAATGAAAACCAAACCTCAGCTTCTTGGTCTTGCAATAGATTTTTGGCAGTTACGCTGAACACATTGTCTTTGAATTGTTGAGTCTGAGAACATGAATTGTATTTGAAACTATTAACATGAATTGTATTTGAAACTATTGATAGATATGTTCATGTTCAGTTACCAGGTCGGAAATTTTAAGCCCAACACCATCCTGCAAGGCAATGAGCTCGTTTGTAGTATTTTTCAAATTCTTAATTTCATCTGCATTGGTTTTGACACCAATTCGGAATAAGTTATCCATGTTTTCTGTTGAAATCGACATAGTCGTGCGGGCGTCTCGCACCAGTTCCGCTAGCCTGTCAGTACGATTGTTCGTTTTCATTTCGAACTCGGTCAGCCTCTTACCAACATCCGATAAGTTGTTTCTTATATCGGCGGCGGAACCGTCAAGTTGCTATTTGAAAAAAGAAACGTGGTATTGCGCATTCTTCATGAAACTACACAGTGGGGAATATACCAGAATTCGGGAGATCATTTCCTTGTCTCGCATTTTATTATTCACCATTTCCATTGTATTATTCCCGACTTCATCAAAAAGAATGTGGTACTTGCTTTCAAGCAGCCGAACGTGGTTAAATCTTGAGAAAAATTGGACACATGATAAATATAGGATCAGTTGAGTTGGCATAGCGGTAAGTCCACCAACATTGACGCCGGCGGCCCCAGTCAGATTCTCTTCGGTGACAAATCGGAAATTTACAAGTCAAAAAAGCCCACAGACCAGTGGTTCTCAACATTTTTGTCTTCGTGGACCCCTTTTGGACCGTCATGAACCTACGCGTACCCCCCAACTTTTAGTCTCAAATTTAGCTCAATTACTTTTCTTGCAAATAACATCCTATTATTGTGGTTCTGGAATAGTGGTTATGTATATGACTGGATAAAATGGATTTTTGCGAACATTTCGAAGCCACAGTGCTTGACCTTACTATCTCAGCTTTTTATTTTTTCCACAATCCCAAACAAAACATCTCTAAACATTAATATGTTTTTATCAGCAGGCTATTGGCAATTTAGCAATTAAAATGAGTTTGCACAGTAGAATATCTCATCTCAGCATGCCATTCTGTTGATGCGAGTCAAAGTTATAGCAGTAAGGAAGCGAAAGTGCCTCACAATTTCCCTGATTCAAAATTAAATAAAAATTAGGTTATCAACCATTGTACAAATTTAGAGGTGTTTGCAGACCCCCTGATAATGCTTGGGGACCCCCGGTTGAAAATCACTGCTATAGAAAGACCTAATCAAGGTTTAATTCATGGAAGAGAATGAAAAGGGCGAGGAAGCCTAACAAAAGAAAGATCTAATAATGTTTCATCGGGCACTAGAGTGAGGTGAATGCCACATTGGTTGTTTTGAACTTCTCCAATCTACTCATTACATCGCATCGTGTATTGCTGTGTACATTGTGCGCCGTGAGCAGATAAAAATAATAGTACTGCCGATTGGCTGATTAAGAAAGAAGAAACACGATGTGCTAATTCTTATTTCATGTACGTTGAAGATGCCGCATCACCATTAATTGCATCTCTAACAGTATTACAAATATAACTACATACCTGTCAGTATTCTCAGCATCAGTTTGCATCAATGATACCGACATGTTATCTAATCTTTCTTGGAGCAGATTGCCACGAATTTCATTTTCCTCGCCAATCAAACGAAGCGCGACGCTTTGGTTTGAAATTCTAGCCGCAAGGACACGAAGCGCATTGGTTGTGTTTTTGATTTCGTCATCAAAATCGACATCGTCCCTTGTGAGATTTCTCAGTTTTTCCTGCATCAACACAATTTTCGTGTGCATCCGAGCAGTTTCTTCGGATTGAGCCCTAAGTGACGATTCTTGCCTGTAAAGTTGCAGTTCTTATTGCAAAACACAAGACACAAGCACAAAAATCACAATGCCGCAATTCTACCTTTATATATGTATGCAGTGGTAGAGAAGTTGTATACTTGACAAATAATAATATTCATGGTAACAAGCACCAAACTCGCATTAAAATGCTATACTACATAAGTAAGCCACAATGACTGCTGCAGTTTTGAAAAGCAGCAACACACAAATGTAAAAATATCTTACTCGTAATTGCGTTTATAATACACGGTACTATTATGGAGGCTATAGATGTCTTGCTTCAGATCCTGTATAACTCGACGAAATTGTTGTTGAGAGTTTTTAGATGTCTCCAATGAATTAAATATGTCTCTAAAGTTGGAATCATGGAGCCGCAGTTGCGCTTCTTGATCTTGGGCATCTTGACGAACCAGTTTCAAATCTTTCATCTATCGTAAAATATATCGATACTTTAAAACCACCTATGTATATTATGGTGGGCAAAATTGTCTTTAATTGTGTATGAGGATGATAAAAGTGGTCAAAAAGATGCCAGCAATTCTTTTTCTTTACTTACGGCAATCTTAATATTTTCAGAAGCAATATCCCAGCTCGACGATTTGTTCCGCAATTCATCAATAACACTATTTTCCTTATTTTTCCGCTCTTCAAAGGATAACATGGATTTCCAGTTTTGCTGTATGGAGTTATTAAGCCGATGGAAATTTTCAGTGGCCATCCTTTCCAATGATTTCACATTTTGAATTTGAATTCGGTTAGATTCTAATTCAGTAAACACCAAGCTTTGGTTTGCCCTGAAATCGTCCTGATTTTGACTTAAAACCTGAAAGAAAACATCTTCTTTTGTGTACTGAAATATATCATACTCGATATTTGCAAGTCATTCGAATTAACAATTCTAATCACTTGCTCAATTACTAAGGATATATTCCATTTTCCTCCCTCACCTGTTGTCTATCAAAAGCCATTGAAACAAAACACTCTATGTTAAATGTAACATCTGGAATTTACCTTTACAGCATCTGAGATATACTGGTACGTTGAATCCAGAGAAACCATAACATTTCCTTGATTTTCAAGTATTTCATAGGCTCCATGCAGATCCCGTGCAATTTTGTCAATAATGACGTGTCTAAATTCATGAACATGACACCGATTCGTAAAAGGAAAAGCTATATCACAAGATCGATATTACTTATCAGATAAATTCGCCACAATATTGGCGGATGTCTTGACAAAGTCGTCTACTTTGGCAGATATGTTGCTAATCTGTTTGGACTGATGATCCAAATCTTGATTTTTAGCAAAGATACTTGATTTGATGATATCCAACTCGGAAGACATCTCGAGATTTGAGTCAGACGTTGTTTCTGATATTCTACGAATGAAGGTTCTAGATGAGCCTAGATGAGTTTATTTAACAACTCTTTGAAAGAATAATATTATTGAATAATTTGCAATAGCGAAACAGTGAATAGAAACTTTCAATGCAAAGAATTGCATATTCACACATTTCCAATTTAATCACAGCTATAATAATAACAAAGTAGATTTACTTTTGGCATGTTGAGTTTACAGTCTTGATATCATCCTCCATCATTGATGTAGCGGTCCACAAAGATTGTATTTGTGCCAGATTATTGGCAGTTAAGTTCTGCAACTCATTTACTTTCTTCCTAATTTGCGACTGCTCTCCCACTACAGTCGAGATTTCAGCAGAATTCTGAAAATAAAAACAGCATACATAATATATATGAGGACATGACTATGTTATTTTATGTTTTATTGCTTTTTTTGTATAAGGAAATAAATCATGAAAGTAGCTACTTGCAAATAAAAATTCAGATGGCACAGATCCAGTATGGAAGACTTCAAACAAAATATGGTCTGATGCCAGACCAAAACTAGTTACGACATTGTATTATATAAAAAGACCTAGGACTCTACCTTGATAATCGTTTCCGAATTCTCCATCTGATTATGACTTAGCNTATCAGTGCGATTTGCCAATCTTTCTAACATACNGGCATGCAAATTCAATTCATCACGTCGAAGACCAGCAAGTGATTCCAGATTGTCAANACGCTCCTGCAACATACTNATCTCAATAGGATGCAACGAAAATAGTAACATAATTCCTTACTTTCATATNCATTTGACTTTCCATATCATAAACAGTCATATTGCGCAAAGAGGTTTGACAATCATACATGACCTCTGTCATTTTCACAACACTTTCATTCAGCAAATCCATTTTTTGCTCGATTGCATGGTTTCTGTGGGAACAGTACTTCGNTATTGTACAAAAATACTTCATCAATTACATAACATACNTCCAGAAATTCTCATCTATAACCAGAGCCGTTGATGAGTTGCATTTCTTCAAGTCTNCTTGCAAAGCATCGATACTAGCAGACAAATGCTTCATTCTCTCNTCACCAGATTCAGTGNTCCCATTAACATTGGATAGATTANGACCCAAAANAGTCACATTGGCTTTGATGGAATCCAANATCTTTTTGTGAGCACCAANCACATCATGCAATCTANCAAAGTATATAAAATATCCCAGTAAATCCANTATGTATAATAAAANTGACTAGTTNGAGTCAACAACAGCCATGNTAAAAACATCTTACTATAATACTGCAAACAATGCAGTCAAACTGCACATCATCATCTCAAGNTGAAATAACAAATATAAACACCTTTCAACATCAGCCTTGTTGGTATCAGTTTCGTTTGAGATCTTGGACGTCATCCCCAATATCATCAGGAATTTTTCGTTATTTTGTGCTTGAGATTTGATGACGTAACTCGACAAATTGACGTGTCTTTGTTGCAAATCTTGCTCCAAATTCNTGACATCTGATTGGCGTTNTAGTAAGTTCAAGTGCTGGATAAATAGAGTAGAATGAGCTCAGAGAACACGTAAAGAATACCAGCTCTCCACAACAGTAATTGCNTCTGCCATATGTGGTCGCCAATCATGAATTCGATATTTTTACACAATTGTATATACAAAGTTTTTTACTTCAACTTCCAATTTCTGAATTTTCTTGTGGTGTTGCGTCATTGTATCNTTCATTTGTGCTGTGTCCATTCCAATCTTCGACAATCCCCTANTGAAACTAGTTTGACTTTCAGAAAACATTAGTTGATACCATTGGTGATCAGCATCGATCGATTTGCTCAAGTTACTGCAGGAATCATTGATATACGAGACATCGTTCTGGAAGCTGGTCTGATGTGCAGAGAGAGCCTTAACGAAATCGGATTTTGTCGCAGTCATAAAAATAGAAAATCCACCTTTTCCGTACTTGCAAAAAATGCTGCATATCTTCAATTACTCTTGTCATGCGAGAATTATTTTGAGCAAAAACTTCGATANCATTTTCTAGTTTGGCCATNGACATGTCTCTGCGCAAAANGAGATAACATACTACAATATCATAGAAAATTNTTGGCACAAGTATCNCAAATATATATGTCACACNGAATAGNACCTGTCACAATAGATNTTATTATTATTACACTTGAAATATATTTCATCGGCNACAATCANGTTTGAATNNCATTATCCTCGTAATCNATAANTGTTACCAATGGAATTGTCTCATTCTTGTATGAATACACGCAAACACAGAAGGTACTAATNAACAAAAGAATACNATACCTCAAATTCAGTTTNATGTCTNTCTCCTTTGTTNTAGCCGATAGATTTCTCAGCATGGATTNGCATCGAGANATATNGACNCTCAAAACTGCAGAGGTACTTTCAAGTCTAACATTTCCGTCATTTACTTGCATCATAACAGAGTGGAGGTATTGTGACGTATCCGTCATTTTCGTATTTATAGCGGAACTGGTGTCTTCCAACGACTGAACACTAGTNTCCAAGGTATGGATTTGATTGAACATTTTTTCTTGAACTGCATTGGTGGTAGTCTCGAGCTGCTGGAATCTAGACCATGATAAGAGCTGATTACATAGCAGATTCTTTTCTACAGATAATATTCTGTATTATGGACATAACCAACATCTGACATGCATCACAAATATTACAAAGTGAGATTACCACTTATCGTTTCTGATATTTTGATCCAAAATCAAATCCAGACAATACACAAAGACTGTACCTGTTTTCGAAATGTCCGTTTATTCCATCCATCCTTTCTGTTAATACACTCATTTGGTTTGTGCAATCCTCAATTCCACCAATAGACTTGTCCGCTTGCATTTCAGCTTTCATTGGTTTATTATCAGATTCACTNAACGTTGCAGATTTCAAANNTGATCCNTTTGCGAATCTCATAGCGGATATCATACCCAACATCGTACTAGCATATTCTGATGATTGCTTTTCTAATGTCTGAAGTAGCTCAATCTCAACCCAATGCGCTCGTATCTGACTGTCTTGATATATGGATTGATTTTGTAGGGCGGATATCGAGGTCCTATGNTCAGCAATTTGTTGGTTCTATAACGAGAAAAACGGGATATAATAACATTTGTGATATCGACTGTCACTATATAACTTACATTAGAGTCAATTTNATGAAACGCATCTGCCATCTGAGAGCGATCCAGCNAAACAATGTCCGAGATATTGTGAATCGATGATGTGTGAAGCTACNATGCACAATATAAAATTTGTAGTACGACAAATTGACCAGCAAATATGATGCAACAGTATGTAATACCGCTAACTTAGTTTTCAAGAGGTATTAAGTTGCTTAGATGGTATGAAGNATTGACTTTTATTGCTAAAAATGACAAGAAAGGACTGACTCCGTACTTCAAATAGTATTTTTACCTGATCTGCAGACACCAAAGATTCAAGCGACTTATCTATACTCCGCAAGGTATTGTCATGAGAGACACCCTGCGCCTGCAGGAATTCAACAATTTCGTCCATTTCATCAAACTTGGAAAGTCTACAAAATAAATTAACGGTATTAGAAATTGCTATGAAACATGAATACTGCGATGGAAAATAAGGGGATCCCACCAAAATCACTGATGTGTGTGAAATAGTACAGCTTACATATTATGCTCTTTGACGCTGGCATTCCTCGCCGAGTGAGACAGGGCAACAATNTNAACCGAGTTATCTTGCATCGTGTCCAACATGTCCACCACTCTTTGTTCCATGGTATTCTGCATTTCTTTCACCGTGAGATTGATCGAAGTCAAAGATAGCGCTGTTTCTTGTAATAATAATGAANTTGACTTTCCGTTTTCCGAAATCTAGGAAGAAGGTAGTATAATACAAGCAGAGGTTGAATTTGTGTACGTCAGCAATTCAGCATCTATCATTTTGTCAGTCATTAACACTACGCTATACCTGAAGGGCTCAGAAAACCTGTAGATTCTGGAAATTAGTGGTTAAAANCAATTACTTTACATGAAAGTGATAGTCATCCTATATTTTTAAAATCGGGTGACAAAAGGACAAGTTATTTCAACAGATATCGACAAAATACGTAAATACAGCATACGAAAGGCATAATAGGTATAATGTGAGAACTCTGGTCTAACATCACGGGCATAAAATCTATATTGCGTATCGTATGGGAAATCTACCGCCATGTTATATGTTACTATACGATCTTCTTTTACTTTTCATTCAGTGTGCATGTCTCCACTTTACANCGCCTAGGCAGAGGTGGGTGACTGATTCCATCGACTACTGCAAGTCGCTTCGACACCTTTCTNTNTTTTCATTGAATGGCNTTTTTGTGGTNTATTGAACTGATAAAATTGCTAAGAAACCAATGATGATGTAAATATATGAAGTATCTGGCCAGACTATGGGGTCTAAGTTGCTATTGATTTCATTTCATTAAAAAAGTATACTATTTCCGCAGAGAAAGGTTTATAAGGAGCATAATATACCTTGTATAGATCTTCTTGAAATCGTGCCACTTCCATTGTTAATCTTCGCTCAATCGCATCGCTGTTCGCCGCTGATTCATTGCATGCTTCTGCCAACAAAGATCTGACAGCTACATCGGAGCGAACCGCGTCAGATTCAACTGTCTCGATGCGTGCAAACGCCAAAGATATACTTTCGTTGAAGTACTTGAATTCAACATCAAGCTGAAATATTATTAAGCAAGTCAAGCAAATTGTTAAGGACCATTGTCATTTTATCTGTCATTGCACAAGTGGTAAACCATGGTACAATGAATCATAACCATTGATGTAAACAGATTTCACTAAGCTACGTGGAGCATAGGCAACATCAAGAAAATCGGTATGACAAACCTCATTGTGAAGACTATCAATGTGATGGCGATCAGCAAGAATCATGTCTGCCATATCTTGGTTGGTTGCATTGAGCCAGGAGAAAGCAGACTCAAGCATAACTTTGGTCCGATTAGCTTGGACCTCGGTGTGATTCATCAAATCTACGATGCTCTTCTCATGTGCGATCAAACTAGCGGTCAGCTCGGTTTCAACTGCATTGATCTGAAAGCGAGAAAATTTTGTGTATTGCAAATGTGGAAAAACGATCCAAGAGAAAACGTTGATACTTTGTCGAGTTCTTTGTCCTGATATACTATCCTGTCACTCATCTTCTCAAAGGCCGTTTTGATATTTGCCAATGTATCCTGAGTGCCGTTTATGTGACCCTGCAGGGTATCGACAAAATGTTGCACGACAGAATCAACGGTAGAATCCACCCCGCTACCACTTCCAACATTTGACGCTTGAGAGTCCTCATTCACAATTAACGGTAAAAGCGTGTTCCGAATATCCTGCCGGGAAAGCACGTATACTTTGAAAAGGGAGTTTTGCTGGTCAAGTCATAGTGACCCAATCCATCGCTTTAGAGCTTAGGGGGGAAGGGATGTCGCCCTTAAATTAACTCATAGGTCTTTGATAAATATAATTATCAGTTTTAGTAGTCCGCTCAAAGTATTTTAACTTGCAGAAGTTTAAATAGGTAATATTTTCACAGTGGTATTTTGATGACGTTATGTTTCAGATGGAGGATATTGTTTTTTGATTATTATTTCTTCCACAGAAAATAATGACAAGTATATCATGATATTGATACAAAAATTCCTGATTTCATATTAGTTATTATACACAAATATTTGAAGTGACTGAACCGGCACTTGATGTCAGCCATAGCGACCAAAATCACGTTCACCTTCAGGTTTAGCAAATATCCAAGTAGGTATTACCTTAGGTCTTACCATAGGTCTTATTTTATTTCAGCGAATAACAAGTTCCACATATATCTTACCTTCAGAACTTTCACTAAATCCACTCTGAAGTTGAATAGGCTTTCGATGTCTGTCTCTTGGCTTGAAACTTTCAAATCCAAAAATCCATAGTTCTTCGATTGCTTATCTTCAATAGATGACAATCTAAAAATATACACGTCACAATCTTAAAACTTAATTCGACCATCTCCAAAATATAATGGGAAAACACTGAGGGAACTTACTGAGAAGTCACCTTCGACTGAAGATTCACATACATATCCTTCGATTGGGATAAAAATTTGTCGGAACTTTCCTTCAGTCTCTCGTTGAGATACAAGAGGTTGTTCTGATTGTTACTGATGCTGCCATTCAACTGGAAGTAAAATTTTAGTTTGGTATACTTTGTAATAGATAAAAAGAAGGCGACATTGCCCATGGGTGTGATAGGTAAACATAATTCAAGTCTTGTTCTTATTTACAACATTATGATGATCATATACAGCAAACGAAAAGGTAATCTTCAAGCATAGGCTTGGAAACGAGGCATGTTGTGCTCACTAGTAAGACAGTGTGAAGTTGTAACACTGACATGCTTACCGCAGACTTGAATATCTCCACATTGTGCGCCATTTCACTTTCGAGATCAGCGACAGCTTTAGGCATCACCGATAATGGACTGACCGTAGTATACAAGCTGGAAACATTGTTGACAATGTTCTTGACGGTGTTTTGTGTCAAAACTGATTGATGTTCGAAAAGGTCCAATCTATCGCTGTGGACTGCTTCAATTACACGCAATCTATCTGTCGTTTCTCTGGATTCGTGAGAGACATTCCATAGAGTCGAGTTTAGTTCTTCAACGTACTGCCGAAAAAAGCGTATTACCATTAAAGTGTAGGCCTACATTGACCACACTGTTTGGACAGGGAACAGGAATGAATGCACGAGAACTTACGTGTTGCACAACCAGTTCAAAGTACTGTTTCTCTTTTGAGATTATCTTTGTCATTTCAGTGACCGAATTGATATGTTTGGGCAGATATTTTAATCGTTGAGTCTCATCGTACAGATATTGGAATAAGTCCCGATACCTGACATACCTGTAGAAAATAAGTAGACCCACATATATTATCCTGAATGTTGTTACACATAGATTCAGTGTGAAACGTCAAACAAAAGCATTCCATTTCCCACGGCTTAAAATCACTTACAAAAACGGAAATCACAGTTGATAGGTACATGCTTTTCAGTGTTTATTATCTGATTGAAGAAGCCGAAGCGTGATTTCCTCAGAATTACTTACTCCACTTCTCTTTGCAAGGAAGCAACAAATTTTTTTCGGCACAAATGCAGGAACGGCGAACTCCTTTCGCAGAGTATGGCGTTTCCGACAGGTAATTCAGTGCTGTTGAATCGTATTGGCGGAACATGGTCGGCAATAGAGGCAAACTGGTCGTTGAGATCTTCCAGAGAACGCGATAACACACGCACAGTTAAGTTGAGATCCTCGATCTGTTGTGTTAACAGAAATACACCCGAATTTTACTACTTCTGATTTGAACATTGGATCCTTCACAGATTCTTACCTTCACATCCAATTGCTTACGCACATTAGACGCTTCGAGGTCGGATAATTTCCTCTGGACAGCTGCATTCAAAGAGTTCAATCTCTCAGACATCACATCCATCATCTGTTGTTCCGTAAGGTTGGAAGCGGATGTCAGCAGAGAAGAAATCCTTGCAAATTCCAGTCGATTTTTCGCCTCCAAGTTTTCCACAGACTTTTTCAGTTTCAAGATACTTTTACTGATATTATGAAGTTGCTGACAAATAAGATTGATTGAACTCATATAACTAAATAATTTACAAATAAATCTTGTAGCCTAACACAGACTAATATAAGATGTACAGATACACTATATAACCGGTCTCAATTATTTCCATTAAATATTTGCCAAATCTACTCACCATCAGCTTTTCTACCTATTCGAAACTTGACGGCATAAATGACAGAATACAAAAATTAGGATTTAAAATAGAAATAGCATCACCTCTGTTCTCAATGACAAATTTACAACTTTGCTGTGCGTGAGCGATACCATATTTTGAACTGCACTTGTTACAGACGATAGTTCCGAGTAGTTTGTCAGCGATTTTTCTACGTGCATCGAGGTATCGTCAAGAAGTTCCGAAACACGGATCATATCTTTTGACCTGGAGCAATAAAAATTAAATTTCACATATCTAGTTGCACTTTGCATCTTGCATTTGAATACCATCTCTTCGCTTTGTTCAACTCAATCACTACTTACAAGTTTGTAACATCTTGCTGGATGACAGAGAAGTTGTGCCTTATTTGCATCCGATCTGCGATAATCTCAATCCTGTTCTCTTCAATTTCTCCACTCAGATTGGTCAATAGCGTGTCCTGGTCAATTGCCAACATTGCCATTCCGACCATTACCCAGGTCGACTCATCCACATCATCGACATCGTAGTTATCTGGGATGTGTCTCTCTATGAATTGTGTCTCCCCTTTTCTTCCCAATTGAACTCCCATCTAATTAGAGATTAATTTGAATCCGAGGTTATCAAGAATCAATGATTATGTTTCAAACTTGATTTGATCATTTAACTTTGAAAAGTTATGATATGATAGTAAAAAGTGAAAACATAAACTCGTGGGTAAATACTGCAGCTGTAATGTAATCCGCAAAAGTACAAGTATTTCATTACTGATAACCTACTACCTGCTTGAAATCTAGTGTATATTCCATGATAGCAGTCATTATGGTCATCGAAATGATATGGAAACCGAAAGCAGATCCCCACATCATACTGCTCACGTACATATAAACTATAAATAGGACCTTTTTCATAATCTCCGACTGGAAATGCTGAGCCAACGATGATTTTTTCAACTTCACCGATTGCCATTGTTTCAACGAATCCATTCCGTCTTGTAATTTGTCAATCAATAATTCTGAACTGAAGACGGCACGGGATAGATTTCGTTGATTAACCCTCAACTGACCAAGTTCTCCGCTCAACATTCGATCTGCGCCATGTTGCAATCGGGTTAAGTTATTCTCCATGGCTGAAATTGATACCTGCACAAAATCGATGTTATTTTGTAACAGATTACGGGACACACATAGCTGACGGCTCACTTGTGTTCTGGATTCCACATCATTGAGAAGAACCGAAATATTGGCATTTCCAGCGTCGATTTTTCGACTGGTAGCTTGAGCATTGTGATGAAGCTCTGATATTTTTTCTTCCAAACTCATGATCCTAATTGAAGCAACCAACAGCTCAAGTAAACTCGACAAATAACTAGGTGTTGGAAAGGCAGATGTAAGTTAATCATGGACATGTAGACTTATAAACTTACACGTTAGCACTATGAAGTTGAAAAAATAAAATTGACATACCAATTACGAGTCGTATTTAGAGTATCGTGTCTGAAGACTGAGAAGTTAGACGCAAGAGCTTCTTGATGAAGTAGCATGTCCGACAATTCAACTGTAACGTAATTTTTCCACTTGGCAACATCATTAATCGAGATGTTTTGAGCTTGAAGTGAAGTTGACAAATTTTCCAGCATCAAATCTCGGACGATATCCTGCTCTTTGGCTGATTGAAACTCTCCTGATGCCTGATAAAAATAACGGAATGAAAAACACAATTGATTTCAAAACAATAACATTTTTGTCAGGACAAAATAGGCCCTGCATCACGATAAGTGAATATTTGATAGAGACTTACACCAATATGTAGTGTCGATAGTCATCAATGCATTTTCAAGAGATTGGGACACATGAGAAAAACGAAAGATATCAATGATAAATTCTAATGACCAAACATCATAAACGTAATAACAATATGAATATGAACAGATATTAAGGAATATAAAAATTGATTCATTGTATACATACTACAAAAGTCAAGGAACAATTTTCCTGTTTGGAGATATTTTGTAGTAGATGAAACCTTAAAACGCAAATAGTGACTACCTGATTTAGTTTGTGCGACAAAGCTTCAACGGACTGAAGATTTTCGTCGACATCCAGGGAGATATTGCTCAAGCGTTTTTGCAGCTGAATTTTCAAGTCACGCAAATCTTCACCGGTGACTTGAGAAATGAAGATGGTTGATATTACGCCATTTCAAAATAAGCATAAAAGTAATCAATTTATTGGATATCACGAAATATCGAATTATACTTGAATATTAATACTTAGAAATACGGTTATTTGTTCCTTAGAGGTTTCTAATACCAAGTGACAGATCTTTAGGTAAACTATCAAATCACATGATGGATGTAATTATTTCTTTATCGTGTGATCACATGATTTTCCAGTATTTGTGGTCTGAATACTAAATTTTTCTATTTCTATTCCCTCCTAACATGCCATTGTATTGCATATAACCAGTATTACCATTGTATTGCTCGAATACCAGGAAAATTGTGTTTTCTCACCCATAATGCTCCTCATTTGATCAACATCAGATGAGACGTTGTCAATTAGCCGTCTTTTCATTGATAGATCTGCAGTCAAGGATAGAAGACTAGCCTGTTGGTGAAACAATGTAATTAATAACGACACAATAATGGTGACGATTACACTG
>ATSW01009130.1:0-10842 GCA_000444245.1 Botryllus schlosseri
GAACTAGATACTTTAGTTGTATATAAATTTAGAGAAAAATCTGAGACGGTGTGGAGACGGATTTAAAAAATATTTGCATGTTGACAGGGAAATACTCATTATCAGTGTCACGCACTGCCCATTAGCGAGAAGCGGGTTACCAATTAACGAGCAGTCTCCTGCTGAGTTAGTTTGCCGCGAAATTAAGTCATTGATCAAGAGCGAGCATTGCTACACGCGGGCACAGCAATCCTCGCTAATTCATTGTGTCAAAGACAGGCCTGAACAATCGCATATACACCAGGCCATGCGCGCAAGATATAATCACTGTGTAATCAGTCGCATCTCTGAAAGACCTGGTGTGCACGACAAAACCATTGGCCTGAGCAATCACATCTGTAATAGGCCTCGTGCGCAAGATGTAGTGTCTCTGGCCTAAACTATCGCGTCGCCGGCCTCGCAGGCTTTGCTGCTATCTACTTTCATTTAGAGACAATGCCGTTAATTGTATAATGATTAGCAATCGCATCTGTAATATGCCTTGTCCTCAAGATTTTGTGTCGCTGGCCTGAACTATCGTGTCGCCAGCCTCGCAGGCTTTGGCTGCTATCTACCATCGTTTAGAGATTGCATAACGATTGCATAACGATTAGCGATGGTTATGTTATCATTGTTGAACGACATGTCAATATAGTATACTGAAACACAACTATTCGTGTAGGCCTACTGCAATTGCAGGGTGCGTATGCGTACTATACATGGGCACAGGCTTTTTCCCAGAATTTGCATGCCATTTTAAGGGTGCGTATTATGCATGCGGGCGGGCGAACTATACTTGGAAAATTACGGTAGATCTATCAACTTGTGACATCATGAATGAAATTTCTCAATCAAGAAATGATCAACATTTAAAACGAATTTGCATATCATTTGTAACTATAAACGTCATCGCTCAGCAAAAGTAGATTGTTCAGGGGAGCCAGCAACAATGGGAGTTGCCAATCTTTTCATGACCTGAGACTTGTCAGACTGTTGGTTCTGGTCAACTCAGATAAATATTGTATCATTTTTGATGGAAACCGTGTACATTTCAAGCATATCTAGGCATTCAATGTAAAATCCCTCCCATATCCATGTCTCAACTTGGCCCCAAGCTTCCGTCTGATCTTACCTCCACACCTCAATTATTGAACACCCTTCGATAACCACCTTCCTGTCTATGGCTTTCCAAAAGTAAGTCCACGACTACACTGCAAATATTGTAAGCTACCGATTCCATTAATGTCATTTTATGATATGGAGAAGGCCTATTATGCTCATCATGGCCTCACAAACATGAATTAGCATAACTTACTCCAACTATAAAAATACAATTCCAAATTTGTTATGCGTCGGTTTTGTAGACAACGAATCAATTTCATGGGGTAGCCAGTAACATATGAAAATTTTTTTGCAATATTTTATGATAGATACATAAATTGTGAACTGTAATAGCTTCGCGATTACCGGTTCGAATGCATTCAAATTTGGTGTGCATAACCACTGGCTTAGCTAATTATATAATAGATATAGCAAGGTATAACTGTCCTGGCTGGTTTCACAAATGCAATGAGCACAGATGCCAATACTTGCCACCCACCTGATATTTCCATAACAGCCAAGACCAACCCTTTTTGCTCACAAGACTGGGTCCTTCGAGCTGATTGTATATGTGTAGTCGATGCAGACGAATGATATCACCACATGTGACCTGTTCATGAGAAATATGGTACTTACACTCCAATGCTTCGAGGTATGGCTATGTCATTCAAGTATTCAATGCTTGCAGCATTTGTTGACAGCTTGCAAATTATCTAACATTTCAGATTAAGTCTATTCAATAGCTTGTAAGCCCAGTATCACCTAAATCCTAAGCAAGAATTTGTGTGCCGGATTTTTTCAGTGCCCGCAAAATGTAGGCCTACATGTACTGTACATCAATGTATATTGTAGCCTACATCATGCCAACAAAAATGTGATGAAAAACACTGTTTAGTAAATAATATTGAAGGTGCATTCAAAGTTCCAGGAGTCTGAATCACACGATTTCAGTACACTTATAATGAAATTGTCTGGAGGTAGGCTTGAGTGATCTGACTCCGCAGCCCTAGTTATGATATACACATATACCTAGGCTATAAATGACGGTTTTTCGTAATTTTTGAAACCTACCTTCGGAAAATAACTATCATCCTTATGAAACAATCTCACTTTCAACGGCGTCTTTGTGGTAGAATCAACGATGACTATCAGCAAAAAAAAATCTGCAATGCACGAGGAAAAATCAATATGCAATCTTGAAAATACATAATTTTCAATCGGCCAAACGTTCGACGATTAATGATTTAGATTGGCAAAGCTTCAACAAATGCTATCAATGGAGTCACAGCATAAAATTGGGCATAACACAAGTTGTATGTGTGCCAGACTTTCACAGTATTCATTACCGCAGTGGCGTCAAGCCACATATATCACTAACGGTGCAAGAATGAACAAGGCATCGTTACAGAGCCTGCGAAATGCGAGAATGCGAAGAAAAAAATACAGGACAAAATATATTTGCATGGAAAAATATTTTTGGACACATCGTACTTTGTATTACGAGCCATGTCATATCACATAACATAGGCTAGGCTACTTTGGGCCAGAAACAACCTGCTCCAGCAACAGCAACTTCTCTGACACACCTTTGGTCTATTCGAGTATTACTGTGATTTAAAATAGCCTAGAGCAGTGCTTTTCAACCTTTTTGTGCTCCGTTCACACTTTTTCTGTAAAATAAATTTCATTCGCACAAACTAATCGAATATTGTTATACAAAAAGTAGATGGATATAGGTTAAAGTAGATGGATATAGGCCTACTTAACAACAGTTTGTTCAGATGTGCAACAAATTGGCTACTTGACTTGACTTGACTTAAGCTATCAAGTGTCTCAATAAAAAGCCAACTTTTTTCGCTCGTTTTGCTTCCAATTATTTCACTAAAACCCTTCTCGGCCAAACAATGTTGTTGGGTATTTGTACAAAAACATCTGCTAGTGCTTGGATGGCCAGGTCTTGAAATCTGTTCTGCACTCCTATCCAAAATAAAGCGTATTTTTCGCGAGTGAAAAATGCTTGCTGGCAAAAATCGTATTTGAGAGCTGACACAAAGGTCACTCAAAGGTCACTTTGAAGGTGACTCTAGTCAAGTCAAGTCAAGTCACGAGTCAAGTCTCTAGTTGAGTCAAGTTGAATTTTCAAAGTACGATACGTGATTCAAGGTCATTGCATTTTGCTAACTGTTTTAAATACAGACGGGATTCCCATTTATTCTGAATCGAGGAACGAATAAAGAGTTGATTATACACGCAAGAAGGCGTTCTCTCGCTCATGCATACGTATAGAAATGTCAAACTACGCAAGCATAGCCTCAGTCTATAACAGGGGTGGGAAAACTGCAACTCGTGAGCCGCATGCTGATCTTTCAGTCTTTGATTGCGGCTCTTCAATGAGTGTGCAATGTGCATTCGGTGATAATGAACGTAAGCCACTGTGCCTTTTTCGCCAAGATTCGCCCAATAATAATCACAAAGCTAGAATTTAAACGTCATTACAAAACCAAACACCAAAACCTTAATTGCCAAGAGTTATCCAAAAAATACATGTTTACGGAGTATTATGATTACCGAGCTCCGCACTGTTTGACGTCAATCAGTTCGATTTCAAACACCTTGCAGCCTAGGTGGAGACGTGTCGTCTTATACCACACAATAATAAATTTCATTCGATAACCAACATTTCCTTCTGACGGAATAAATTAGTATATACAAATTTTTGTGTTGTGACTCTTTTAAGGCAACGATTTTTGATATGCGGCTCGCGCGTGTACCAGCTCTGCCCACCCCTGACCCATAATTATCAGCCAAAATATAGGATAGCATATGAAGCATCAGAGAGTTCAATACTCTACTGGGGCCTACGACCCTACCCATACATATAGGCCTATATATATATATATCCATGATATACAATTATAAACGTATGGGCGATATTCGTTCGATTTATACAACAAGAGGGTTGGTCGAGGTGTGCAAGTTTACGAAAACGTAAGCTACAAGCTCCGATCACTGCGTTAACGATCAATTCATTAGTGATGCAACAATGGAGGCTCGGTAAAACGCACACTCATTGAGTGATCGATCAACAATCCGAACTTATACAGGATATGGCGATCTAGTCGACATCGATTACTTGATGACTTGAAATTGACTCGTAAATTTGGCTTCGAGTCACGAGTCAATCTGCATTTTTGAAGCGTTGAGTCAAGTCAAGTCATTTTTGCAAAGTGACTCGAGTCAAGTCAAGTCATACGAAAAAGGTGACTCGAGTCAGACTCGAGTCAAGTCATGACTCGAGTCATCCCAACACTGCTGAATACTCAGATTGCAAGAACGGGACTATTCCGTGAAGACAACGGAGCATATCCAATCCATCTCGAAAGGTTTGGCCATCCAGCAACGGTAATTTTTAGACCGAGGTTTTGTCGCCGTTTATGTTTTTGGCACCGCATTTTATCAGCGGTTTGTTCGCCAAAACTTTACGTCTTCATGTGCCCCGAAGCAGAAGAGGTTAGCCTCGAAATGAATGAGTCTCATAGGACTGAACTCGCTCGTTGCACACCCCTACACTAGTTCATCCCAACGATCTTCGACCATGTTTTCCAGAAAAAAGAGTCGGACAAATCTTATCATGAATTTTCATGATAAATTCAATAAATATTACATATATATGGACAGATAGCTCTGGCACCGTGTCGACCCAAAATTATACTCTTTGCGGTCCACACTTTAATAACCCTTGAAGGGGTAAAATTTGCGTTACAGTAACTTGCAAATGAGACTCTGTAGTGACGGTATTTACTACTATCCTCGTGCCTCGCGCACATCGAACAGTTATTACGAATATATGATGATTGTTTAGCTAAACAAAGCAGAAAGTCAATTTGACGTCATTTTTTCAGCCTGTCGCAGGCTTAGACGGGCTGATATACTGCATGTCTGCCACTACAGAGATCTCTATACTGCCACTGCTTCAAACCAGGCTTCTGGTTACGCAATAATTAGAGTGCGGGAATATTAAGTCACTACGGCTTGTGAGAGCTACGATGAGCGGCGTGTCGTATCAAGTTTTTACAATTGCGTCGCAACCACAAAAGTTAGCCTACACCAATCTTAAATTTCCTAGTAGGTTTATTTGAATTATTCCACGACAGAAAAGTTAACAATTAATCACGATTTTCATTCGCACTTGATCCGGATTTTCATTCGCACTGTAATTTTTTTCATTCGCACAGGTGCGAACCGTCACACAGGTTGAAAAGCACTGGCCTACAGGTCTAGCCTGAGGCTGACAGGATACTTTGACAATTGCAGACAGAGGCAGCCTTTTTGACTCCCCTCAAGTCCATCTTAGAACTGTAGTTTGACTGGCTTTTCCCGCCTCATCAACTTCGCTGAACATAATCAAACCAACCTGCCTCGCACTGCAGTACTGCACCATGACGTGCACTCCATGGGGGGGGGGAGTGCTTTTATTCACACAAAGAATAACAATCCAGGCATCATGACAAAAAATAAGAACAGAACTCATAAATCTGAAAAATAAGAACAATGTACAGGGTGCACTGTACAGTTTATTGCCAATGGCTTTCAAAATTCGAACAAATCTGCGAAATCTGGACCTTATGGCTACCCTGGGTATAAAATACTGTTATCTCTCTAGGCGACTGTTCTAATATGATAGACATTGGAATTGGAATGAATCATCTCCTCCATTTTTTTGAGAAGTGATGAGTTTATATTGAATAATAGCACAGACAATTGCAGAGGGAAATAGTAAATGATATTACTAAATCTCCGAAGTAATAGGACCTACTTGAAAAAATACAAAAACATAACCATACAGCTGTCGAGTTATTTGTCTACTTACCTGAACCCCTTGAACGGGACACTTCCTTCAAATCAATAACCACACCATATATGTTGCAAATTTCAGGACCAGTGTCATCGAATATTGCTTTGATGCAAGTATACTGATAATCGGGCGTCAGTCCACGTCGTTCAGCATTCCAAGTCAATGGTCTGTGCTCTTTTGTTCTCAATGTCATTGTTAAAATAATTAAACTGGTTCCATTCACTTACTGGCAACTAGACACAGGAAAAATCGATTAAAACACAAAAAGTTGAACTTATTTGATACTTGAAAATATGGCTGGCAGTGCTGAAATTGAGTATTGCTTTTACAACTACATTCATTGCAGTAAAGAAATTATCAACTCGAAGACTGTTGTGGGCCCCTTATTGAAAAAGAGATTCAAACGAAAACCAAACTGGCAAAGTATATGACTTAATAATACAATAATAAAGAATGAATGCTCAGCAAAGTCAGCTGTACCAGTAGTCATAACAAGAGACAAGAGAAAATCAAATAATACAATACATGGAAGACAACACAGGCAAATAGAGGTATATATTAATGGAAAATTTTAATATTGCAGAGATACTCCTTCTGCTGACATAAATTACGATTAGTCAATTTTATGATGCCATACTCTATGTAGAAATTGGGCATACTTATATTATTTCGAAGCGAATTTTAAAGCTGCATATATTGTCTTGAAGATACGCGTCTTCCATTTGATATGATTGAGTGCCGAAAATCCATCTTCAAAAGGATAGGTGAAGGCGAATGTAATATTAACGCATAACGCTTCTGACAACAGCTTCAATTCCTTCACTGGGACATAATAGGACACTTTTCAGAATTTTCAGACTTGAAAAACCAGCAATGAATTATCAAACAATGGTTAATTTTCCCCACTTCGTGGTCGGTTGACTAAAAAAAAAAAGTCAACTTTTCCACTCAGCTTCCGAAACACCCGCCAAAGCAGGGGCGGGCAACAGTGGGCCGGACAGTTTTCCGTCTTACATGATAATGTGTCCCGCGGCCCCAGTCTGCTGAGATTCACCACTACTTGCTTACTACGTCAAATTTTAGTGAGTGTCTGTTATTATATACGTGTATGCGCAGCGTGCGAGAGTGGAGCTTGAACGTAAGTTCGTAGTTCGTCGAAGCGAGAAAACTTGCGTTATCGGCATTTACAATGTCAGTGCTCCTGCTTCCCAACCTTTTTTAGACAGGCCGCCCTTTATGATAATGAAAAATTTCGAATCCCACTTATCGTCATCTCACAAAATCCAACTGGGATGCTAGCAACTCCGACAGACTTTTTGATGGCGTGGAAGGTTATAACTGTTTCGGTGTTTATATAGAGAAACACACATGAATTGGAGGTAAATCGCGCTTTTTTCAGTTGACCGCTTCTTCGCGCCCCCCTTCCGAGCTTTCACGCCCCCCTCCCAAGAATGACGCGCACCCCAGGTTGGGAACCACTGTACTATGTACTCAACCCTAATGTCGTTTGTGGTAATCATGGTGTTTGTAAACTACAATGGTCATTTACACCAGGCTAATATTTCTGATGTTTGATTCCGTAACCGCCGACACGGCACACTTCTAGGCTTTTGTAAGACACCGATTATGCAAGGGGTCGTCAACTCAAAACGGGTCGCGGGCCACTTTTCACAGTCACAGCCTGCATGAATTCAATATTGAGATTAATTAGGCCACACAGTTGAACAACGACGCTTATCTCGTCAGACGTCACCTACTCAACCCTAATGAATTAATATCTTGGTAAATTTGGGGTACCGGGCTTATCGAACGCCTTGAAATCTTAATTAAGGATTGCGCCGTGTGTTGATTATTCGTAGGCAGACATGACGTCGACTGTATGACAATGCTATTCTCAAATCCACATTGTCTTCGACATTATCGGTGTGAAATGGCTTTGACGTGACATTGCTGTCGTTGAAACATTCCTGAAATACGATTTAATCCTTGTATATGTGGATTGGATAAATGGGCGAATAATGTATCGATTTAGCAATCCGGCCCGCCAAGTACTTAATCTTCCTATATCCGGCCCGCCGACTGGAGAAGTTGCCCGCCCCTGCGCCATAGTGTCACTTCGGTGCCGACTCAGTCATCTCAGTCGAATTTTGCAATAAAAATGAACAATATTCTCAAAAAAGAGGACAAAAGGGTGTCCTCCGAGGAAACCCTCAAAAAAGAGGACAAATCCTCTTAAAAGAGGACCATAATATTAGGTAAAAAATTCAGGAAGTTGTATTTCAAACGATTATTTACTAATTTGCGGAGACTGCCAACTCCGAATCCAAAAACACAACTCGAAGTGGGAATATCTTTGCATCGACAGGCTGTTGGCAATTTGTGAATAAAAATGAGTTTGTGTACAGACGACAATTTTGAGGATTTTAAATACAAATTAGGTTATCAATCATTTAACAACTTTAGAGGTTGGTTTCGCGGATTTGAGACAGAATGTACTCGGTAAGACTAATTGGTCTTTGAGACTTTTTTTTGTAAAAAATCGATTTGAGACATTGAGACCAAATTTGTCTATTTTCTTTTTTGTAGTGTAGAAAGTATACGCCATCACCGTAAATGGTAGTAAATGAAAGCCAGATATGATAAATAATTCAAAAAAACTTCATGAAATTTCACTTGAAGTTAGTATACTTTAATTTCCTGCGTTGTGGTATTGAAGTAAAACAAAATAAAAAACGAGTGTAATAAAGACCCTGAGTTTGAAGCGACCCTATTGAGAGGGCGAAGTAAAACCGGCAGATACGGATGGCTGTAAAAACATGGTGCACATCGTTTCTATAGACATCCCAACACTTCCATGGGGTGAACAGAAAATTTTAAAATTTTTCGTTATTCACTTTTATACCGGGTTGGAATCTTGGTACGTATAAACTTTCGGCGCTTCTTTAATATACGCCCCAGAGGCCCAGATCGAAACAGTATTTCACATATCACCAGCAAGTGTTTCCCATAAACACGATCAAATTTTATAAACGTCAAAATAGTTTTTTGCCTGTGGTGAGACGGATATTAGGGTTGGATGTTTGTTAGGGTAAAAGTTGGGGTCAGGGTATCCCAAGATTAGGTTTGGGGGAGGGGTATTAAAATAGAAGAGGGTTGGGGGCAGGGAGAATATTAGGGTTGGGGGAGGTTTGATTTGGGTTAGGGTATACCAAGATTAGTGTTGGGGAAGTGGGATATAAGGGTTGGAGGTGGGTTAGGGTATATCCCAAGATTAGGGTTGGGGTATATTATGGTCTGGAGAGTGTGGGATATTAGGGTTGGGGTATATCATGGTGGGATATCGTGTCCCTCACCCCAAACCTAATCTTGGGATACCCTGATCCTAACCCAGCTCTAACCCCTTCCCCTAATATTCCCCTCTCCTCTCCTCAACCCTAATATCGCCCTTTAACCACCCACCCAAATATCCATCATTCCTCGATTCTCAACATCCGCCCTCTTCAACTCTAATATCACCCTCTCCTGCAATGCAACCCTAAAATCCTCCCTCCCCAGCCCTCCTCCTCCCAGCTCTCCTCCAACCATAATATCCCCCTTCCACAACAAAGGCAAAAAACAATTTGTTTTGATGTTTATAAATTATATTGTGTTCATGTGAAACAATTCTTGGTGTCATGGGGAATACTGTTTCGATCTGGGGCGTACATCGAAGAAGCGCCAAACTTTTTTCTCCTGTAGCAATGCGGCTACTGGTTGAAATTGAACCAAATTTGGCGTATAGGCTTCAATTAGGTAACCTAACAGTTTCATCAAGTAGCCAAGCACGATTTGAGAAAAAAATGTTATTGTCGAAGACCCCTATTGCCCAACCCTGCCATAGAGTATTGTCTACTCTCTATTGAAAGTGGTTTTAGTTGATTTTCATTTGTCTTGACCATTGACAAACATTTTGGAGGAAAAACAGTCATGTCGCAAGATGTCGAGTGTCTGCCTACGGTTATCGAATTGATGATTTCTTTCTTCTGGCTTGTAATCAAAACTCCCTTTTTTTGGTTACAACTATCCAGAAATATCCGTATCAAAAATTACACCTATCCGACAACATCTGAAAAAAATCTGTGATAACATCCAAATCCTCTGAATGGAATCACTGGCCCCTTTTGCCTGATATATCAGGTGAGCAGCGATGATTTCACAAGTTAAAGAAATTTATTAAAAAATAAAACAGTGTGAGACAGCACAGGACACCGATTCCAACGGGCCGAATCCCATCCGAGTGCCACAAAATTGTCCAATAACCGGTCCGAATCTTAACCGAATCCGCGCGATACTCATCACTGCTTTGCTGGGAACACTGTACAGTACACACGCTGCTCGAACGTCTGCAAGAATCACGACAGCGTATGCCTGGACATGAAACAGAAATCTAAAAATCCGTCTTCGACGCCGGACCGTCAGGACAGTTTGTTCTCTTCTGCGATTATCAATTCAACGTTTTAGAAACATATATCGATGAAATATGAATCTTAACACGGAGATTTTTCGACTAAAAATATTTATTCGGAAAATAAACGGACGCACGAACCTTTCAGCACTGGCAAAAACATATATTCTACGGATTCTCTGTTGCTGAGGCGTCCGAGTCCGCAAATTTAAATTGCATACCTACGGGGCTGGTGCACTTTCGGACCAAATCCGTTACAGCCTTACGGAAAATATAGGTTTTTGGTCCGAAAGTGCACGAGCCCCGTGCTGGTTCATATTTGAGACTTGGGCTTCAGCTGTGATGCGTGATTCACAAAATACCGATTTTGGGGGGTATGAAAATTTATGAAAAGTTCAATTACACCATGATTTCTCTATGTTCC
>KE605777.1:0-11005 GCA_000444245.1 Botryllus schlosseri
TCAGGTTCGTGTGAACGCGAACCTTTTTGAAAGGTTCTGTGTGAACACGAACGTGAACCTTATGACGTCACATGACGTCATATTGCTAAAATTCCAGTCCTATCTTTTCATGAAGTGATAGGCTTTGTACATGATACCTAGCGACGACTCGGGCCACATAATGCCACAATACTAAAGTACATATTAGCTTGTTAAACGTCGCCAAATGCATCATTTGAGGCAATTAAATTATATAATAATCCCATAAATTAAATATCTTCCGACGCTTTGCCGACAATTTCGACGAGGACTTGCCAGGGAATATAAGCTTACGACTTAAAAGTCTAGGCCAGACCGGACAATGCATTCGGTGTCTGAATATTGCTACATTGATATTGAGCAGAGTGTAAAACAGGTTTCTATACTTCTATACTTGCTCTTGAAATTTTACTATAAGGTATACAGCTGTAGCCAACACCTCAATCACACGGATTTGGTTCCAATGATACAGTAAACCTGCTATATTTGTTACATCAGAAAACGATATCAATCTCATTTATTGGTCGGGTAAGCATCATTCGCTGACTACATGTAGTGTATTTCACTCTTGATGTCGTGTGATTGCGGGCTAATATCGCAGCAGAGAGTCACTAAATTTTCACAACCGGAAAGCTGGATATTTCGAGCAAACTTTTGTAACAAAGCAAGTAAAGTTTTTGAGATTGTCAATGGGCATGCTCGTTTTGTGTTGATTTTTGATGCTACCAGCATCATGCATAGAGTGGCCCGCAGTTGAAATGCAATAAATTCGAACCAAAGATGTATTAATGAAGTGAAAATTGTAATATATGAAAAAGGTTCACAGTGCAGAACCTACCAAGGTTCTGTTGTAAACGCGAACCTCTAAATTTCCGAGGTTCACACACAGAACGCGAACGTGAACCTCACGTTTACACCATCCCTACTAATTTCTGGTTTTCGTGAACATGAACATGCTACAGGAAATCTGTAGACACTTGCGATTCTCGTTATTATTAAAATAAACTCTGATTTTATATTAACTGAACTTCATTCAATTTCCAAGTTTTCACGAATGCAGTCATTTATAAATTTAATCTAATTTGAAAAAACTGTGTAGCTACAATCCTAATTCTGATTTTAAAACGGTGTAAGCTATTATTCTAATTCTATTCTAATTTGGAAAGAAACTGTGTAGCTACAAATCTGATCGACGGAGGTTAATGAGAGGTAACTATGTGGCAAAGTGATGATTCGCAACAATATCCAAGCATGAAATTTGTCCTCTCGCTGATATTATATGCTCGCACTGCTGAAAAGTGCCTAAGCAACGCTACTAATTCGATGAGTGCGATGCGTGGTTCAATGCCAAGGTCACTATCGACATACACTGTGGAAAAGTTCATTTACCTTCCGGGACGTGTGAGATTAACCATAGCCACACTTAACGTGGTTTTCTTATGAAGTGATGAAAGGTATACTAGGATCGACTTTCGCTTGGTAGAACTGCTCTAAATGTATTAGGCCTAATCGTGCACACGTTTTGAAGGGTATTCAGCGGCTATCCGTGACCGATACTTAGAATATCAAAATTTATCAATATAATTTGATCATAAATATCCCAATATCGATATTGATTGAATCTGTTGGTATCCGCGACTAACACTCGCTTCATTATTTCAATTATGGCTTGTTTCGTCACGGATCGCTGGTACAACAATACGCTACCCAAAATCGAATAATGTGAAAGTTCAAATATGTGTCTTTTACGCGACCATCACTATTTCATTGCACTTTGTGACAATGCAGTGGGTTGATCTCGACTTGTCACGATATTTCATTTCCACTAACGCGCATGACTTTTATTATTTATTATTCGTAATAATCGTAGGTTCTATATTTTCATCCGCTCAAGACACGATGTATACAGTTCATACGCAAGATACAATACATAAAATCATGCCCCGGAATGTAAATTGATATAATTACAAATTGAGAGCTGAGTTACGAGTGATTCCGTGTGTGATTAACATCAAATTCAATTTGAATATTCACAACAACTGACCATGTCGATAACAATATAAATATTCAGACTGGACGCAAATATTGACAAAATTACGCCGTGGTTATCTATCGTGAGTCGTGACACACACTTAGCACGTCTTTAGATGTGGTGCAAAAGGCCGTCGGGAGATAAGCGTCAAATCTTTTTGTTTAATAAACAACAACAACAACAACTACATCACGGCAAAAAATTTTACTATGAGACAGCGCATTGGTTCAGGCGTGTCGTCTCGGAGACACAAAAGTCTACATTGACACTAGACCAGTGGTTCTCAACCGCCGGCCTGTGGACTTGTGCCGGTCCGCCGTCCGCCTCAACATTGCGGCCTGTCATATAAACGTATTTCAATCTTATTCTCAATCGCATAATGTAAGAGGTTGAAAGCTTGTCTGTAGAGAAATGAAACGAAAAATTTTGAACAGATCTAGGATCTCGCAACGTAGTTTAGAACGCATTTGGAAGTGATTTAGATAGGGTTGTATTCGAAACAAAAATCAATTTAAAACAAACATGTTTAAAACAAGACCCTTGCTTAAAACATGTTTTTCAGTTTTTTTAATGATGACGTCACAATTGAAAATATAGGCTAAATAGCTCCTTTGACTAAATATCTATGTACTACAGCTGTTGAACCGACTATTTTGAGTGTTTCAACCATCCCATATCGTATACGTCGGCTTTATAGGGTGGTAGTCGCCGGTAACCTCATCCAACATGTTTTTTGGAAAGTGTTTACACAATTATGGCATAATTATACAACTTGAAAAAAACATCTTTAAAAAAAATCCTTTTAAACAACCATTTGTTTTTAATGCAATCCTAGATTTAGAGTTCGCGGTCTACATTCGAATAATCAACATATCAATGCTGCAAGTGTTAAACAAAACTACACTTAGTTTAAAACCAGTTTTATGTATAATGTTTATATTTTCATTTTAAACAGGAATTGCGGCAGGTCCGGTGGCAACATCTGCGGCCACAGTAATTTCTTATCGAAATGGGCTCGTTTGCGATTCAGATAATATAGGCTACTTCAACTATGCTATCACTGATTCCGTACGGTGAATTAACAGCTCGCCCTTCACATGCAATGATCCTTGCTAACCTGCATCATAGCATCAGCCCAGTGAACGAGATATTTCCATCAGATGATGTCAAACAATAAAGGCTAGAAATCTCCCTTAAGGAGCTAAAAACTACCCAGCTAACACTTGATTCATTACCGACAGTTTTCGTGTAAACTCCGTTTTACCAGACAAATACATCTTCATTATAGGTGAATACAGTATCACGTCACGGAGAGAGTATAGAGTTTGTGCGCTAATAAGCCAGTACTGTCCACATAAGTCATCTACTTTATAGTAAATGGGTACCCATGGTCAGAGTTAGACAAAAAATTCAAACTTAAAAATTAGATTAGAAGTAGAACTATAGCTATTAGCTACATATTGTTTTCCAAATCAGCTTAGAATTAGAATTACCGAATTCACAAAATAAATATGACAAAAACTTGGCACGAGTGCATATCAGATCCGAGTTCATCCTCATAATTATGAGAATGTCAAATGTATGAAGTCTGTACGTCAAGCTTGGCTCGTTTCGCACGATACAGTTATCCTGTAACATTTTCAGGAAATCCAAAAATAAGATTAGAATTAAAATTGGAGCATAGAAAATTCTGAAAAAAATAGATTAGAGTTAATTTACCGGTAATTCGCTCTAATTAGTCGAATTGAACTAACTAACTGAAGTTATCTAGTTTGGAATTCTGCCCATGGTCAACATGACTATATAACTATATGGCGTACCAAAGCGTTACTATATAGCAGTGGTCGGGAACCTATGGAACCTCACGAGCCATATACGGATCTTTTGGGTGTAAGTGATGGCTCTTTGCCAAATATCTATTACTGTAATGAATTGATCAATATTGCAGAGACTTGTTAGTAAATTTTCAACACGGCCAGAATAATTAACCTCGTGGCTGTATAAACAATTAAACTTGTCTTTGAGAGGTAAAGATAATGTCGTCTTTAGGTTTAAATGCCGGACCCCTATTTTCAAAATCCTCAAATTTAAGCTACTGTCGCGCCGACGACCAATATCACTCGCGCATTCGATGCAACCGATCCAAACCAATCCAAATCTTGGATTGCGCGACACGCTGATCGATCAAAGAGAATAGCAGACATGGCGAAGCCAAATATGACAACGCAGTTTTCAAAAACACATTGTCTTCCTGATCTACGGCGCGAAATGAACTGCCGTGCACGTGACATTCAAAATTACAAACTCGAATTACAAACACTGCCATAACTATCCACGTTCTTGATTAGTAAGTGGGTCTGCAGTACCGGCGATAAAATGCAGGCGTGTAGCGCAACGTTATATGTTAACGCCGAATACTTTGAGAATTGAGAAGTCGATCAGTTTCAAGCTTTTCAGAATCTATGTGACAGTTACATTCGATAAATATCAATTATAATAAATTCTAAGTTATTTACGATGATTTGCGCTATGAATGGTGAGGCATGACCCGTCTTTGCCAAACCTTTCGTTTCGCGCTTTATTTTCGAACAATAAATATGCAAATTGAGAGAATTGGGGAGAAAATGTTCAAAATCTAGTCATTCATGAACATCGATAGAAAATATCAATATAGTATATAATTGAAGGTTCACGATTTCCGTTCACTCATCCTGGTGACAGGTGAGACACTGCCCCACTTTCCCCCTGACCCCACGTCGCTGATGTATCACAGCTTAAAGTGGGTAGGCATATATACTGCTGTAGTGACCATGTTTGGCTCCAACTACACATAGGATCAATGTGATCATGGGTTCTCGCATTTAAAAGGAGCATCACGACGAATCTACGTTTTCGTAACTCAAGTTTCGCATGCTCAAATAAGGCAACCAGCATGAAAAGTACGAGTTTTTACAGAGAAAATGTGGCGCACACGACGAATTCCATGTAGTGAGTTTGAATGTGTGCTACCATGATGTCACGAATTTTGAATTGCGACACAACAGTTGGTTGGCATGTATGGCTCGTTGGGAGTCAAAATGGAAGAAATAGGGCTAATTCGGTTCTTCGGACAAAAAAGGTCCTCGAACCCTGTTATATAGCATCAGAGTGTGTTGTACGTCATTTGGTAAAATACTACTTGAATGTTTACCAAATTAACGGTGCCGGTGTATAGGACGATTATAAATTTTTCGCCAATTGCGTTTTATTTATCTACGCGCACTTTGATCGCATCTTTATTTACGTCATCGGGTCAACCTACGTGCGAGCTTAAATGCGCATTACCAGATGGTGGTATTTGATTGTAAATTTGTAACAGCCAGTCTGAATGGATACACGATGAAATGATGGGAGTAAATAGCATTCTATTATTTTTCCCGCTGGACAGATACGACTCTCCAACTGAATTTTCTTTCACGAATTTTATTCTGGTAGCATTACGATATCTACATTAAAACAACACGCATCGCTGTGCACTAGGGTTGTTCAGATTTTTTTTTAAATTGTCAGGAAACTTCGATGCTTGTGATTCAAATGATGGTTCAGTACATAAAAACACTTTTATGAGCAATTTTGGTCATTTTCATCGTAATCTTCTATCCCCGAAAAGCCCCTAAAGATCCACGGGGCAATTCTCCTTACTACTGGATCTGTAGTGTTGACCATGTCACCGGTTTATAGATTTTGTGACGGTATGAGTTGAAAACGGCCGTGTAGAGATAAGATATTGCAATAAAATAGATATGTTTTCAAAATTGTACTTAAATGCAGTCCTATAAAGGCCACATGCATATCCGTATTGCTCTGGACAACCTATCTATCATGCTCATGGAAAGCATGTATTGGTTGCACGGTTGACATCAGCTTGTTTTGGATCGTACATTGAAGAAGCGCCGTTGGGTTGCAAGTCTAGAGAAAATGTACATATTTCTTGCTAGCTTTCAGCCAGAAGATATTATTCAAAGGTACGTAATGGCATTAATACTTTTCTGCATTTTAAATTACCTGTAAAATACCGAGGTATCTTGTTTTATGGTAGACTGCAATTTAGTTGAAGAAGAATGCCTGAAACAAAGCGGAGAAGGGTTTTGCCGGACCTACCATGAACAAGATTCCAGTCTGCTCACTATTTGGTCTGATATTCTGGTCACTATTCGGTCGGATATTCATCTGACTGTATTTGTCACTCCAAGCCATACCGACTCTAGATCATGTTCTACAGTATTTGCTATATCTGAAATAAAGTTGCCCCAAGACTACCACAACGTAGGACTGTGTTCTTCTCACTGTTGAAGAGGTTGCCAGAGTATGGAATATGACAAGAATACCTATAATGCAAGCGCAGAACATTGTGTTGATGCATTGTTTCCGTCATTATTCTTCAACTAAATTGCAGTCTACCATAAAATAAGATAACTCGGTATTGTACAGATGATTTCAAGTTGAGAAAAGTATTACTGACATTACACACCTTTGAATATTATCTTCTGGCTGAAAACTAGCTGGAAATAACTGCATTTGTTCTCGACTTGCAACCCAACGACGTTTCTTCAATGTAAGATCCGATGCCAACCGTGCAAACCTATACATGCTTCCCATGACCACGATAGACAGGTTGTGCAGAGCAAAACGGAGATGCCTGTGGCCTTTATATAGGGTGACCACACGTCCTCTTTTAAGAGGATTTGTCCTCTTTTTTGACTTTTTTGAAAGTGTCCTCGGATGACGCCCTTTTGCCCTCTTATTTGAGATTTTGTCTCTGTTTTGAGAATTTTGGTCATATCTATAGCAATATTGGACTGGCATGCCATAGATTAGCACCGGAGTGACGCCCCTGCGGGTTTTTCGGGAGCTGAGGAAAAAGTTGACCTTTTTGTTTTTTTTTAGTACAGTGTGGTGTGAAGGAGAATACTTCATTTTGGAGACCGCGCGAGAAAGTTGACCTTTTCTTTTAGTCAACCGACCACAAAGTGGGAAAAATTTACCATTTTCCTCCGGTTTGGCAAGTCTCAAAATTCTCCAAAATATGGTAACCCCACTTTATAAGCCTGCATTTAAGTACAATTTTGAAAACATATCTATTTTATTGCAATATTCCATCTCTACACGGCCGTTTTCAACGGATAACGTCACCAAAGCTATAAATCGTTGACATTGTCAACACTACAGATCCAGTAGTAAGGAGAATTGCCCCGTGGATCTTTGGAGGCTTTGAGTGCAAGGAAGATCAGTGAATATGACTAAAATCGCTTCTAAAAGTATTTAATTTACTAAACTATCATTAGGAATTCGGCGAACGAAGTTTCCTGACGATTTTTCAAATCTCAACAACCCTTGGGGCTCACCGAAGCATTGAGGCATTGAGCCGGAAAGTACGCCTGCTCCTCTTCTCACTACGCATCGTCTTCGCCTGTTGCCGCGCCTTCGAAAGCCTTGGCTGCAAGTGTAGGTTACGAACTCGCCGATGTTTAACTTCCTCCCGGATGGTGTCACGAATCCGTTGCTTATATCCGCTGGAGCATCACACTGCCGTACTTTGACTGTTGAGAGAATACACGCTGTCGACGCGAATTTACGTTTGCGTGCTTCACGCTGGCAATCAAAGTCGGATACAACATGGGCATACTTCGACTAGAGCCGGTTATCTTCATAGGTCTATATATGTTCTATATAAAGTTATATTGAAATTGAAACTGAACCTACTGCAAAACTCTGATAAATGTATAGCAACTCTGACAACAGTACCTGTGCAGTCCACCGTATTGCCGTCACTGTCTTCCCACCATTCTCGACAAGTGCCGCAGTTAGTCGCCCGGCATGTAGCGGTCGGGTGCGCCGGGCACGTTGAAAACCTACACTGGGGCACAATTCCGCAATTCACGTGCTGCGAGCCATCCTCGCAAAGTCCTAAATTTAGAATTTATCGGTTTTCGACATGAACACATTCTTAATCAATGAAATCGGTTTCAAATTGGAGTGATGCTTCGTTGCTGGGTACACGAGAAAAACATATAGTTGGATGGGCTGCGGTTTCGAAATGCTTGGGGCTCAAGTAGGCCCATTGGAAGAGTCGAATTAAACCTGCGATCTATTGTTAAGAGCCAACGCAAACGAGAAGCCTGCCATGGATACGGTCTCACATAAACTGCTGATTTGAATATGTTTAGGTAAACAAACGAAAATCAGTTCAACTTACCCCACATGTCGTTCCTACATCATATTAGTTGTCAGCATGGATTGGAAAAACACGATTTGATGGGTTTGGCCGGATTCAGGTCGGATTAGGATTTGTGATTTTTTGTAAAGTGTTTTTGGATATGGGCATGGAATATTCAGTCTTTTCCGAGTTTAATCCTAAGTTTTAATGTATTTAGGTCAAACCGGATTATGAGATGATTCGAAATAAATCCTGGATTTCAATTTGGATATGAAAATAATATTTGAATTTATTTTGTAAGTTTTCAAAGTATGATAAAATCTGAGCATACAGTCGGACTGCGAGATTGAAAATTGACTATATCCTAATATCAATAGCCAGCCCATTTCTTCGAAAAGGCAAATTGAATGAAAGCGTGGGTATCTACGAATCAATGTGTAATGTGGTCCGAAGACTGTCTTGATTAAAGAATCAATTTGAATTTAAAATCACATACGCCTTGCAGTATTGAGTACACGCTCATAAAACAGAAATTACGACTTACCACAGTCGACGTTAGACAGTTTTTTCCCGCTGGCATCGAAGTAGAGAGGCTTACATTGATTCGGAGGACAAAACTGAACAACACACTGAAAGTTCCGAACAGCAGGACAATTGCAAACATCCGCCGCGCAGGTAGTGAATGCGGCACACCTGTCCACTGTGAGGTACAAAATAACGAAATTACGCGCGCCTTGTGCGCGAATTCCGTGCACTTACAGCGTTCAACGCATTCGATGTCCGAAAGTTTTCTCCCGTTCAAATAGAACTCGGGATAACACCCTCCGCAAAAGTTCAGTCTGCAAACTGCCTGCTTGTTGGCCGGGCACGTTGCTGTGTCGCACGGATCAATTCTGCAAGATGCCGGAGGCTTGTCAGGCGGACAGCCGGAAGATGTTGGGGATATTATATCTGAAGAAACGGCAACATACAGAGACCCGAAAGGGAATGTGGAGTAGCACACGCATGTGCAAATCGAATATTTTCAATGCGTATAAAGGCGGGTTCGGTGACTATCTATTTGTGGAGCATGTATATAGTATACTCTCAAATATATAGGATACCATATGAAAGACCACAAGACGCGATCAGGGATGAATTTCACCTCACACACCATCCCGCGTTCTTAGGGTCGCCGAGCGTACTGGTTAAACATTTGCTTGTGGAATTCACAACCATAGCATTTAGGAGTTGCTCACCGCATTCGCGATCCGGAATCCTCGATCCATCCGCGTCAAAGTACGCCGTCCTACATTGGTTAGGCGGACAAAACTGCAAAACGCAACGAACGTTCTGTCGGCTACCGCACCGACATGAACCTCCATCAACCGAACAAGTCGTAAACGCGGCGCATCGATCAGCTGTAATAGGAACAGGACTTACGATTCGCAAGATACGCTGTACGTTATATTGAAAGTAATCAAGTGACCATACGCTTCTCTATGCAGTCATAATCTGTTAATTTTCGTAGTCCGGAAAAGAATTCAGCTTTGCACCCGCCGCAATAATTAGCCCGACATACAGCGCCTGGAACGGCGGGACAACTAGCGTCTTCGCATGGATCCCGAAGACAAGTCTGCAGCGGCTGGTCTGGAGGACAAGTGCTGGCTGCGACGAAATACGATGCTGATGTCATGTACAAATACACGGATTTCCTGTTATTGCTATTATCTCACTTTCGCAATTCAAAACGTTCCCGTTTTCGTCTTCGTGCCACACCCGGCACTCTCCACAATTCGAGGACTTACACGTGGCGTCGGGAAAAGCCGGGCAGGTGGCTGTGAAGCATTGTGGGGGTATTCCGCAGTCGACTAGATCTTTACCGTTTGCGCATGGCGGTGTTACACCTGTCGGAAAAGATGTTCATATGGACTATAACAGGGGCGGGCAACATACGGCCCGCGGGCCGGATCAGGCCCGCGACGGGATTTGCAACGGCCCGCAGACAGTTTCCGATCTCACATGATAATGTGACACCAGGTATACATGCATTTGGGTGCAAAGATTTTCGACCATGACCATGAACATTAACAAACTTATACCGACGTCCACGTGCATTCTTTCCAAGGGTCTCTACGTCTGACATGCAGCCAGAGTTTAAAGAACTTGATGACAACTTCGATGGACCACAGATATCTCATTGACTTCAACAGCTATTGAAGTAGACTACATTACGTTAATGAATCCAATGAATACTGTTTTAGGTCTCCACGTTACATTAGATAAGATTTATTCCTTGTATATATTGATATATACGCGATTTATGTATCGATTCAGGAATCCGGACCGCCAAGTACTTAATCTTCCCATATCCGGTCGGCAAATTGGAGAAGTTGCCCGTCCCTGGACTATAACTTGAGCTTTTATTGTTGAACGGTCACGCGCAATCGTTATAACTAGCTTCAATCGGCTTTCATTCAATGTGTCAGGATCTTACCACATTCACGCTCCGGAATCCTTGATCCATCCGCATCAAAGTACGCCATCCTACACTGGTTAGGCGGGCAATACTGCTGAACGCAACGAACATTTTGTCGGCTCCCGCACCGACATGAGTCACCATCACGAGCAAGACAAGTCGTAAATGCGGCACAGCGATCAGCTATGACGTTAAAACTGCCGTTAATCCACAAACTGGTAGACTACAGTAGTTATCATGGCAAATTGTCCATACGTTTCTCTATGCAGTCGTAGTCCGTTAATATTCGCAGCCCAGAATA
>ATSW01009133.1:0-11981 GCA_000444245.1 Botryllus schlosseri
CTTCGACACCTTTCTATCTTTTCATTGTATCGCATTTTTGCGGTGTATTGAACTGATAAAAATATCTAATAAACCAATAATGATATGTAGCTGGAACAATGCTACACCACAGTCTCTTGTGATGATAGGAAAACTAGGACTTGCATCGTCAGGAACGTACCATACTGAGACACTATATAATCATGGTCGAGCGTGTCAGGGACAATTGTAATCTCTGTTACTTTTTCTCCGTCACAATATCTTTTCAATGCTGAATATCTTTGTTCATATGTTGGTATAACCAATCTGTCGGAACGACCATACGGAATGGTGATGTGAATCTTAGGATTAGGTTATTTCCGTGATTCTACCACCCGTTCTCGTGTTGATCGACTTTTGGTGTGTCGACCTTCAATGATCACTTAAGAACTTGCCCAGTACTGAATCCTTATCCCTGACTTTGACCATGGCCCACTTACATTTGGTCACTTGGTGTGCGAAATTTATTTTAATTTTATACAGAACAAAAGAATACCATTAGCTTTAACGACGCACAATGTTATGTCCTCGTTTTGCTACACTATCATCGGCCCATTCAACCAAGATATTCTAGCCAGGTCGGTTTCGATTCTTCGCAGATGACCGAATACCCAACTCCTTAAGCACGCTGAACAGCAGCAGCTTGGTAGAAGAGGCCAAATATGCCTAGGTAGATGATGTAATGAATGCGTTTCTTGTACACTTTGAGCTCACGAAGAAGGCACGAAGGGTGATACTGAATTCAGATGCCAAAATGCGATGGGGCGTAGTCTAGAAGCTTTCAAACTTCTTTCTTTAGTTTAGTGCAATACTACAATTTGTGCTCCCGTTTTCGTTGTTCATTTCGTTTGTTTTTATTTATAAATAACACTGTAATAATTGCCCCGCATGGGCGGTACAATTTCCCCTGGACGCGGGGCGATTTTCGCGACTCAAAATTTTCATGATTGATTGTTGATTGAGTTCCATTTTAGTTTGTGTATCAGCTATCACGTTGTCGGCTTCTTTATATAAAACTTTGGTAATGAAATTTCCATGAGAAAAACACGTAATGTTAGAAAATACAAAAAGTGTTACAATTGTTCCCGGTCTCCCCTACTATTGGTCGATTTTTTTTTCAAAATCACCAGTTTTTTGTCTGGTGCTGGGGCTTTCACAATTTTTGAAAAGTGTCTTCCTTTTAGGATCTCAAAATATGGTAACCCTTGTCAAATTGGGGAACGGTTCCATGTAAACAGCAGTTGGGCATGGGCCGGTGGACTGTTAGGAACATTGTTTGTTTGTTTAGGGTATTCATGGTGTTTGTCGACTACTATGGTCATTTACACCAGGCCGATATTCTTCTTATTTTCCGTAACTGCCGACTTATAGCACGGCCCACCTCTAGGCTTTTGTAAGACACCGCTGACGCGCATGAGGTGGCGAGGAGGAGCCTATAGGTAAACCTCCAACGCTTAGGTATCGGAATTCGGAAGTCGACCTCGGTCGGACTCGAACCCGCACCCATTGGTGTTGTTAGGAACATGTGAAGTGCGAACGCAGTTTCAATCAGGGGGCGGGAGTGTTCCGTCTTCGACCCGCATGGTCCGAAATTGAATCTGGTAATCATTCCCAGGCCTCTACACGAAGACTGGCGCTTCGACGCGCAGTGCAACAACGCAACGGAACTCGGAGATGCTGACGTGAGTCCCGGGAAGAGTTATCTTTTCTTAAGGAGCGGAAACCCTGCCCGGTGCTTTGAATGCCACAGTGAAGGAATTCAACTAACCCCGAGTAAACGACGGGAGTATCTTGTATCCCTTCGCATTAATCAGTACCTAAGAAGTAGCTCTTGATTTCAAAAGGTTGATGACCCCAGGATATCTAGCACATATAGGTTTTAAACGATGTTTCAACGCTACCGCACGGTGGCAGCGATTAGATGAAATCGTAGTGTCATTATGAGATAATCTACCCGTCGACAAGACGGCGGCAATGCAGCTGCAAATAACATGACGGTGTTGTGGTGCAGCAACTTATGTTGATGACTCGGCGTTGTAGACTTTTAAAGTGAGTGCACGGTAGTCAGGCGCGGTGTCAATTCGAGTATTGATAATAATAGCTTTACCGTGAATAGCGTAACGTGTGTTATATATGCCTGTACTCGTCAGACCTGCTTCAGTACTGCAGTTCAACGGCGGTGTTACTGTATGTTTAGGTTATTGCTGAGCGTGAAAGTTCTTTATCATCTTGCTGATTTTGTTTAATTATTCAGTACAGTGTTTGAGTGTTAGAGAATTAAAGTATAATGGAGCGGGTTGGTGCAGCTGGTAATGGCAAAGGAAGTAATCATACCGTAGCCGCTTGACTTGCATAACGAGCTTCAACCGCGTGACGCGGCTTGGCGCAAGCATTGGCGACAAGGACTGGTTGAATATGCGCATTTATGTAGCGTTAAACTGACAAGGCTTCGCGTTATTGCTGCAAGTCCATAGCTGTGCTATAGGGTGAACAGGTTTCCACGTATTAATGTTGAGAGGCTTTCAGTAACTTGAGATCGAAATGACTTGCCGGAGGGTATTCTGTACATGTAGCCAATGACTGTAAATGATTCACGCGTGTATAAGCCACGAGGTCTACAGGATGTGTGCGCTACAGTATTTGTGGTCGGATATTCTCTGCTGTTTTCCATATCCATCCTTTCTGGCACTGACTTCGAGAAATTTATTCTTATTTTGTGCAGAATTCTATTATACAGATCCCTATTATAATGTCTGAAAACAGGGTTGCAAATCCAACTGGTCTGGGGCATTACCGCAGTCAAGCAGGCAAAATGAAATCATTTTCTGAAGCAACCACTTCTGTAGGCTCTGTCATGACCTGTGGTAGATATAACCGAGCGGACCCGTGTCAATTTTGTCCTCCCAATATTCGGTAAATACACCGTAAAAATACGCTTTCCTCCACTCAAGTCTTGCTCTTCATTCAAGTGTATCGTAGCGAAAAAGTGTTGTCGCATTTTCAACATCACTTGTTTATATGTGGCTACATGGATAGCCACCGTACCGGTGCCAGCGTCAATTGTTATTTGTTTGATATGCTTCTATAGAATTTGTGTTTGCGGCAGTAGCAAACGATGTATAATGCATCATAATTCTAACGCAAGTACATTCTAGTGCATTATTGCGTCGCGCTGCAAAACAGGCTTGCTACTTATATCTTTGCATTCAGCAAGATGTAGATTATTCGCATGACACAGTATCATATCCGTATCTGGGTAAATGGCGGGTGAGTCATTGGCTGGGAATTGCCGCGAATTGGTAGGAGCATGTTCCTGCCTGTGAAAATATTAACTTAATAAAATCGATCGAGGATAATCACAATTTAAAACATAGGCTAGTGCCGACGGGGAACTTGTTTAAATAAATCGACGCCGTGTATGCTAAGTAGGTGACCGACAGCTTCCCCCGTTCTTGACCGTGCAATTGCAAATCGATTCGACCGCGGAACTCATTAGCAGGAAATGCTGTTATCAATTGTTGTAAGTAACTGTGATTGTAACGAGTTGGTCGATATTGTCAGGTTCAAGTAAGGGACGGGTTACGATTGGAATCAACATCATTTCAACTATGGCTGGAATCCACTTCCCTACTATACGCACATATCAATGTTACACAAAATTACATGATAGCTAACGATAATAATAGTATGACGAGCGGTTGAGTCACCATATTTTGGGAATCTGAAAAGAGGACATTTTTCAATTCTCAGACGTACAACACTGGAGAAATATCCTCTAAAAATGGAAAGTTTACTCCGAATTTGCAGGTGGTTGACTAAAAAATGTCGTTTTTCTGGCTCTACTCCCGAAAGACCCGCCGGACCGTTACTTGAGTGCTGTTTCGATGTATCTCAGTCAAATTTTCACATGCATTTAACCAAAAGTTTCAAAAAAGAGCACGAATTCTCAAAAAAGAGGACAGTTGGGCGTCCTCCGAGGACACTTCCAAAAAAGTCAAAAAAGAGGTCGTATCCTTTTTTTAAGGGGACGTATGGTAACACTATGTAACGGTAGCATAGTACGCCAAGATATTTCCCAGCATTTTCTGCAATAATTCAGGTTCGCGATGCAGAAAATGAAAAGACAGGTATGCGATTTATGCGTCCAACGCAAACAATAATATCGATGATTTTACTGCAAACTCCATTATTTGTGTAAGTGAGCCACCGAATCGTCTTATACGCAACGCAAAGTCAGTTTGTGTGCATTGCTCGGTATCTGATTTAAGCCTATTTCGCACACTAAACAACCGATAATGCTACACGGGTTCATTTCGTACGGTGGTATTTCGCTGAGGTTGCAGCTTTTTACCCCGAGGCGTGCTTGCGGTCGGTTTACGCTATTTTGTTCTTGTCGAGCGCTGTCCTTCCCAATTTCAGTCCTACATCATACTGGAATAGGCTGATATTCAGGTGCTGCGAATTTCTTAGCCCCGATATAACTACATAGCGCGAGCGTAATTTGCTTTGTTTCTTGAAATATAATGCCAGACATTGCCCAACGTCATGTTTACGCCTGGCTGGGTACGAAAGGAGATTCTTCTCTGTCTAACAATGAAATATTTGCTTGGGGTCTTTTCTTTGGAGAAATTGAGTAAACAGAAGAAGGCTATCACACCGTCGCTCTCCCTCTGGTGCTTAGCAAGGTCCCGCTGGAATAGGCCGTTGTTCGCGCGCGGTCCGTTAGGGAAATTTTCGGTGTGCTGGCGGTTTCAGGTAGGTAAAGTTGAGACAGCCAATCTTTTCAGGATGGTATGTGTGTTCTGGAGCCGTTGTAACCGAAATTAGATTGTGCAAAGATATCACATCTGCTCTCGCTGTCTGTATCTAGATAATATTACCAAAGATTAGGTGCAGGACAAACATACAGTGTCAGGTATCGCCGTACTGGCGGTTGAGATATTAATATTGCAAGGTGTAGTGGGACAGTATTCGTGAGATCACTGAACTGCGTAAATCCAAGCGATGTTGCGCCTTTTGTAGAATTTGACCATTATTTTTGCTGGACTGTAGTTACATGTTTTGTACATACTCTACGATATTCGAACTATTTGGTGTAGCTCTTTCTCCCAATACACTCGCTTAGTCAGTCATCTGTGTCGCCAGAGTCCGCCTGTCTATCTCAACACTTTCAAAGTATGTTTTCCGTTGAAGTGGCCTTCGTCGGCTCAGCTGGTGTGTGGAAGTGCCATCCAAACGGCGTGTCTTGTAGACGGTGGTATTTCTAGATTTAGACCATGTGTTCTGTGTCACTGTAGTTCTAGCCAGGCGCGGTTATAACTCTGTATACAAAGATTTCTATATAGCACATTCCTTTTATTAAACGAGGCGTGCANAGTTNTAGAGTTGCTCATTAATTTTGCCGTACATAACTGTAATAATCCCGATTTACCAGACTTTTGTGACATCTATGTTGGTGATTGCGACTTCTTCGTCACAACGTTTCGAGGGTATTTTTGTGTTATGCCGTCCGAGCAATTTCTCTTCTCGTGAAAAGCCTGACGCGTGGTATGAATCATGAAGGAAATTTTTCAATCCACCGTCTCCACCGCATTTAATATGAGAGCAATGAGTGCTAGAATGAAGCGGACAGTACTATAACCTCCACTCCAGCTGACGTCACGTCGTTAGTCGTTTCATAAACAATGGAAGGAAGACCGAGCTGTGTAGCGAAATGCTGTATTGTATTTCATAGCGCTTGTTTAACTGTATGCCTATAAATACGTCTTTGTGTTGGTGTGCTCTTTTAGAGTGTCCATTGATCTAGTAGCCGGATTTGGAATGGTTCTGTGCTAGAAATTTCGAAAGANACAGGTCGTACCATAGTGCAGAAGAGACAGATAGATGTTGTCCTTAATTTAAAGATCGATTAGTAAGATGGTCGATAGAAGGTTGTAGTTACAACTGTGCCAATGAGGGCATAAGGAAATATGCACAACAGCAGTAGTTTCAAATACGGCAAATCAATGGAGATGACCAAGCCATACACAAGATCACAAGATTTTGAGATACATTCCATCCCGGTTGAATGACAAAGGATTCAGGGTTTTGCGTTACACATGTTTATGGTACAAAGATCAATAAATCTAGCCCAATATACATTTGTTTGACTGTATCACTAATTGGCAAACACGAATTTAAACGCTTATCCGTATGCTATAAGAAGCAAAGCTGACTTGCGTACCAGTGGTATTTGATAAACTGGTTGGCGGACAGCAGTTATTAATCTGTAAGCCGGATCAGATCGCCTTACGTCATTGCTCTTGGAGTGGTGCCGCGTTGTTTTGTAGCTTTGTTATGATGGTGCAACATATCGTGAAATTCCACGCGGTTCTAGACATCGCTTATGGCGTACCGTACGATTTACCAGCATATCATTACAGGCAATCTTGAAGCTTGGCAAAGGGAAATAATAGCAAGTATATTTATGCTGGCTGCAGCTTAGCTTGTCATATTTTGTCAAGGATGAAATAGTTGTACTGGTCTTCGCATTAAGTCTGGTCTTCGCATAAAGTAAGTAGCAGTGTATATGTATACAGTGAATTTCTCCATGCTCCTAGTAAATATTGTCGTCCTGTAGTATTTGCCTAACTGGCAGTTTGGAGGTATAATATTGGGAATGGTTAGGCGCGGCTGTGCGTGACAAAGAGGGATATTTTGTTATGAGGCAGTTTTGCGTTGTATAGGTAATTAACATCATATGCTGCTACATAGTGTCGTGACAACCTTACCTTCTATAACCGCAGCCGTATTGATTAGAAACCTGTGATGTATAGTAGCCAGTTGGTAACATCATCGGCCATATAATTTAAAACTAGGCCATTGTAATGTTATCATCTGCAACCGATTCCTAACTTTAGATGGAATCATTATCTGCCTACAGTCCTACAGACCTACACACATCGAACCAACTATTCGCTGGAAGTTCAATTGGTACGCCTTGTGACTCCTGGTAATTGGTAGCAGGGCGTCAATAATTTATAAGTCGGCCGTCAGATTCCAGAGTTATTGATCATCCAAGGCGACTGCAGATATTCAACTGGTGATCATGACGTGAAAAAGATGAAACCTGGCATGTAGTTCGGTAGCATTTGCGCGCTATATCTTGTATGCCAATACGCAGATTGTATTGTACAATATGCACTGTACGTACGATGTACATTTGTAAATACATACGTACGTCGTACATCGTTCATCTGGGTTTCATTATTAGGCTGCAGTGCAGGTGTGAATTGACGAAATAAGCTGTATCTTCCCGATCCACGCATGGCAAATTGGAGCTAACATCAAGCGTATATCAGCAATATGGGTTATAAGCGGGTAGCAAAGTTCACGGCCACGCGTTTGTTACTGCATGTTTGATGACTTGTTTTGAACCGGGATTGGTTGTACAAATGTACAATTAGCGCATTAATCACCTTATGTGTTACGTGGAGTATTCGAAGCGAGATCATAAGCTTCTTGTTGCCGGAATGATTTTATATGAAATTCTGGGTACTGTACAATATTCGGAAAATTGCTGTGGGGTTCGTAGTCCAGCTAACTCACCAAAGCCTTATGCCCATAGTTCAATATAGGCGGTATCAATGAAATTTCAATTCACAAGATAGCAACGCATCGGATTTCCGGTCTCGTGAATGCGATATGCTTGCATAGTGCACACAGTCGTTTTTTCATATCCAGCCTATGGCGTCATAATGCACTTCGCACGTGATTAGTTTCCATTGCGAGGGCACAGAGTAAGGTGTAACATGATTTTGCAAATTCCGCAGAGGTTATCAACTACTGCAGTTCGTGGGACACATACCTTTTCTATGTATTGGTATATTTTTAACGAGCTGAAGTGATCAGCTACTACGAACCGAATCGGACTACGCGAAAGGACATCTTACATATGGAATAGCTTGTCGGAGAATAGACGCTCATTCCTGCAAGATCGCCACTCGCCAGTATGTCCAAACTGGTAATGTTAACAGAAGCAGCGGACCTGGTGGAATCGAAAACATATGAAGAAATCGAAGTTAACGGCAAGGGCACGAACCATACGAACGGAGTAAATGGTGAGCTAAGGACTATCGTCATTGCGAGAGTAGGCCTACTGATGTACACACGGGCTTGAAAGTCTGAGCAATGTCTTAGAACAGGGGTGGGCAAACTTTTCAGCTCGCGGGCCGCATTCAACATCTGAATCCATTCGCGGGCCGCACTATATAAAATTGAGATTATAAACCAAAACGCGATATTGATATTTGATTATATAGTGAGGCCATGGAGATAATATATGGGCTTATTTAAAACAAGCCAAACATTACTTTGATGATATCGTGTACGCGGCAGAAACATATAGTGGAGAGATTTCATAGGCTGGTCGACCTCAATAACCAATTTGTCAAAACTATAGAGATGAAAGTCGGTTTGCCCGATTCTTAGAACCGGATTGAAATTTAAATCTGTGACAGCGATCTGTGCATAGATTTACTAATTCCACTTTTGGTTCAGTTCCAGGACACACAATGCTGACAGCATCATAACCAATAACCATGTTAGCTTCAAACACGCTTCTACTATGTATAGATAAAAATATAAATACCCCAATTCTACCCATACAGACAACGAATCTACATAAAACACGCCCAAATTGTTTTTATGAGCACAACACTGAAATAATTAAAAACGGAGTGGACAATCTGAAATCCCACTCGTGATCCAAATTATGTCAATCTCGTTGCAGCTATCCCTCTCTGATATTAAGTATTTACCTTAGATCAGTGGTTCTCAAACTTTTTAAGACACGCCCCCCATCCCTATGATGGTGAAATATTTCCCCTTATCGTCATATCACAAAACGCAACCAGGATGCTAGCAAATCTAACGGGTAGTTTGATGGCATGAAGGTTACGACCGGGGATGAGAGATTTTTAAATATTTAATTCAGACTAAATACGGAGCAATAACTTTGAATTGTATGTAAATCGCGCATAGCGCGAAAAAATTTTTCAGTTGAGCTCAGCTTCGCACCCCCTTTCAGATGCTTTCACGCCCCCAAGGGGGACGCGCCCACCAGTTTGAGAACCCCTGTCTTAGAATTATCATGGTGAAATATACTCACAAAAAGTCAATCAAGTCCCTGCATTAATTCGATTTTTAGTACGCATTTTATCAATATTTGAAAAAAGTTTCTTTAGACTCTCGCGGGCCGCACAAAACGGTGTCGCGGGCCGCATGCGGCCCGCGGGCCGTAGTTTGCCCACCCCTGTCTTAGAAGTTAGCAATATAGTTGTGTATCAGTAGGAACTTGAAACAATGCTGCTAATCACAAACCCGAGACTTATTCCTTATTGAAAGATTCGCATATCAATAGCGTGGTTTATCTGTTTAACGTTTCATAGAGAATTACCTGAACGGCAAGTTCTTTTTCATTACTAGAAAATACGCGATGTGTGCGGCATCCTTCTACATTGAGATTACTTTTCCCGATCTGTCAAACACTTCATTTGTCAATATGATTTTGCCAAATACTTCATATTAGCAATATGATTTTGCAGCTCACTTTGACATTTGCTCATGCTCATCCCACGGCATTAGACCAGATGTACGCACTCAAGCTATTGTCGGTAATGTTATAACCAGGGTTGCCATCGACATAGACCCAAAAATAAGGACAGTCAAAAAATTAGATTAGCATTTAAAAAGGCGTTTTTGTACATACTTTGTATTTGTACGAGCCGTGGCATATCACATTCCATACTCTGTGCCATAAATAATCTGCTCCAGCAAGTCCTCGTTATTAGAAAGTGCGTCATGGATCTCACGACAGCTCAGGTCTAGGTTTACCTTTAATTGTAGCTGGGATTTCAATTCAATTTATTACTAAAAATGTCATCATTTCAATACACCACAAGACTGCGATACAATAAACGATAGGAAGGTGTCGAAACGACTTGGAGTAGTCTTTGAAATCAGACACCCCATGGCATAGGCGTTGTAGAATAAGAGGCATGCACACTGAATGAAAAATAAAAGATGATATAACAGGACAGGTGACAAAAAAGGTGACATGTGTCGTGCAACGATCACTCACTGCCCTATCTATCTCACCACTTGGATGTCAAATCCTGTAGCGTGTACGCCACGGGAGTTCCTTTCATTTATGATGTCATCAAATCTCGACGCAAAAGCATAATTTATAATATTATGCAACACAGATACCAGAGGGAAATGATGGAAGTTCTGTAGTTGTTGGAAATAAGACAAAATAAGGACGCAAGTCGAAGATATTTCTTGGAAATAAGGACAGTTGAGTTTTCTAAGACCTGTCCCTCCTTCAAAATAAGGACAAATCTTAGAAATAATGACCGTATGGCAACCCTGGTTTTAACTTTCCTCGCGGTACTATATTAGTTTCGAATTTCGCGTTAGACAATGCTGGGTGGTAACAGTCCGATTACAACAGCTACTTTCCCAGCGATGTGCTGACTGGGGTGTGTGTAGTATTCAATTTTGCTTAGCCAACTCTTTCTGTGGATTGATCATACTGTTCTGATGTTGGCAGCGTCAGCAAGAGCGATTCGTAATCGTGTTGTTACATGAATATTTCAAAGCAGCGGTTCGCTATTTCGCGAAACTCTGGAACTCGGGTACGGCGATTAATTTATCACCCACACAAGCACGTAGTTCGCGATCAGCCATCTGTTTCATCCAGACACGCAAAATATTTAGACAAATCGCAAAGTTCGCTCGCCACATACCTCTATTGTGCTGGTTGTGTTTGTGTTGAGATAATATCGCCACTGTCGTGAACTGAGTAAGTGACTGCGAGTTTGCCGGGCTTACATCGAAATATCGACATTGCGGACTTGCGTGCCAAGGTGCTCGATGGTGCGTGACTTGATGTTTTGCATGCCTACGAAAGTTCGTTGCCACGAGACGCAATGCGTGTTATATCTTATGTCTTGTGACTTGTACAAACTGCTATATCTTAAAAATGCACAACTACAACTAGAACTATACTCACTTTTCTAAACTAGCAACTAGAACTGCATCTTACAACAGTTCAAATCCAACTAGATTTAATTCTGAAGCAACTCATTAGGAATTGCTGTATTACAAACGAACTGAGAACTATTAGCAATAAAATCTGCATTTCAAAGGGACGGGGTTCTAAATGGCGGGGGTTCCGACCCCAAAAACACCCCATGGCTACGCCACTGTTAATAGTGATGGCTCTGGGCTAACAATGGGTGCACGAACATCACACAACAGAACACGGTTCACGCCAAACGACGACACGGGCTTTCTAGTTGTCTGGAAACCTATTTTTTCAATGCACAACTACAACTGGAACCAAGCACTTTTCAATATCAGCAACTAGAACTAGAACTAGAACTAGAACTACTCAATTCAGTAATTATTTGACCGCCAACCAACTAGAGAGGTAGTTTGTACGGTACAAGTATGTTTGTGTCTGTCTGCCCCCCGCGGTACCTCGAACGTTGCAACGCGTAAAAGTAAGCCGGAGTCTAATCAATGTTTCGTTGCGTACCGGATTGGCGACGTTGTCGGCCTGCTATTTGTCGTTTAATATCGTAGTTTGAATGAGTCATCGGCGAAATGATTTTGCACCCGGATGAATCTGACTAATGTTTCACATTACGCGTACTGAATTCGCGGCGTTCGTACGTGGCTCGTATTTCGGAGATAACATCAACATCGAGCTGGTCAGCACTACTATAGCGCGGTGGCTTACATTCCAATACCTAACTGTTGCTGATAAAGTACATTCATTCTACTTGCACTACATATTTGCCTGAGACTGCCTTATTTAGTTTCACTCATTCTGCTCTTCATTCACGTGTTCCGGTTAAAATAGCGCCATCCTCGTTTCCTGTAGCACAGTTACCTGTACTTTTGCAACGTTTATACCG
>KE605778.1:2118-23904 GCA_000444245.1 Botryllus schlosseri
ATATTAGGGTTGGAGGAGGGGAGATATATCATTTTCGGACTGATATAAATCCATGATTTTGACGCTAGTTAACTACACACTAATAAATGACAAATGCTCAAGTGTCGCATGCTCAAGTGTCGCATGCTCAAGTGTCGCATGCTCAAATGTCACATTCGCAACTGTCACATGCTCAACTGTCGCATGCTCAACTGTCGCATGCTCAACTGTCGCATGCTCAAGTGTCGCATGTGCAAGTGTCCGCATGCTCATTTGTCACCGTGCTAATATGTCACCATGCTCATATATCACCATGCACAAGTGTCAACATGCTGAAATGTCCCAATGGTTATGTGCCCCCATGCTCACTTGGTACCATGCCCATGTGTAACCATGTTGATTAGTCCCCATGCTAATGTGTAACCATGCTCAAGTGTCGCATGCAAATATGTTTCCATGCCCATGTGTCCCCTTGCTCATGTTTCACCATGCTGATATGTCCCCATGCGCGTGTGTCCCCATGCTCATGTGTCCCTATGGGCATGTGTTACCATGCTAATGTGTCCTCATGCTATAGCGTAACATGCTCAACTGTCGTTTTTCATTGTGTCGCATGCTCATATGTCGGGCAACCGTGGACGACTGCTTATTCTGTCAAAAATTGACACCTCCTGGAATGCATCAATAAGAATCAAGTTCACTACACCTTCCGCATAGCTCCATTTGCAGCTTTTGACAGTCCATGCGTACGAATTACGACCGTTTTCACAATTACTTACTTACTTGAGTAGATTTAAAGTCAGTAAAATTATACTTCTACTTCAAGTAGTTTTATGTTGTTTATGTAAGAAGTACTTCCACTCGTATTTGAGTAGATTTTTTCTTCGCTACTTCTACTTCTACTTGAGTAGCTTTCTTGACTACTTTGACACCTCTGGTATCCATGTACAGCACTCATGGCTCTGATGCTCTAGAAACTAATATTAGTCTGTATATGTAAATGAGATTTCCTAAAAGGTTTTCTGATTGTCTCGCAGTAATTTGATTGTGACGCCGATGCCTTAGCGATTATTATCTGTATATGACAGACCAGTCCATTATAGTGCTTAGCTATGAATATAGATCATTTTCTGCGGATGAACGCGATTTGCGCAGCAGCACTTCACCTACACGTGATGTTGCTCTCTACTCTACCGTACAGTACGTTATCAACGTTGCAGAGAATTCTCCGATAAAGTCATAATTGTTAAAGAGCTCTATTTTATATTATACTAGGTGAAATTTGCATACTATTGCCCTTCCCTGTATTTCATGCACCGGTAAAGGACGAAAGAGTCCAGGACACAGCGTACCCAATTACACCCAGCTAGGAAGGGAGTGTCTTAAATAGGAAGTCGCAATTGCCTTGAATTGAATTCGTCATGCGAGAGACAGACTATGAGGTGAAGACGACGCCAAGGTGTAAGCATGGCTCAAATCCTGTCGGCTAGAAGGTATATCCATTCGCTAATTAGATGCCTCCGAAATAAGTTCGATACAATTTTGGCAGGAATTAAACTTTACCTGCGTCAAGGTCGGTTAACATCACTCGAAAAGACGTAGCAATTAAATCTGTCTGGTGCTGGAGGTTACAATTCCTTCCGCTTCCACCGCTCATTAGAGGGAGACGATAAATTAATCTGCTATGATAGGGTGTCTTGCGGTTCGTATACCGCAACAACGCGACACGTATGATTATATAGCAGCATTTACAGAACATATATAGCATGTTGTATTCTACGTTGATAAACGGATAGCTTTAATATGGTTTTTGGTGCATTTATAATCGGTTGATTTAAAATTTGATCCCCTCAAAAACACCACAAGATTGCGATACGACCAAAAGATAGGACGGTGTCGAAACGACTTGGAGTAGGCCTAGCTTTGCCATCGAAATCAGACACCTACATTCGAGATTATTACTAAAAAAATACCTATTAGTTGGGTAACTTGTTATGGGCAGGTCGCACATTCCGTAATTAAGCCTTTTTTGAATCTGTGTACAAAATTGACCACTACAATGAAGTCAGAATGGGGGTAGACCTACTTTTTAGCAGACCAGCATGCTGCGTCCGTGGTGTCATCATTGTTGGTACGCCTATGTGAAAGTAAATGTAATGTCATAGATTTCTACTCACTTACAGGAATAAGTGGAAAATGAAAGGTCTGAGAAATATTCAAGCAATATAGATTGTATACTGCTGCTATAAACCATTAAAACAGTGACTGTAACCGATGGGTCACGACGATAGTTGGCGTATTTCAATACCTCCTTTGCTTTGGCCGGACCACGACCTGACATATCGATCTCGCCTTCCGAAACATACCAACTTTTTGTCACCTGTCATTTTATATTATCTTCTTTTACTTTTCATTCAGTGTGCATGCCTCCTTTGTCACATCGCCTAGGCCAGGCGGGTGTCTGATTTCGAAGACTACTCCAAGTCTTTTTGACACCTTCTCATCTTTCATTGTATCGCAGTCTTGTGGTGTATTGGAATGATGAAATATTTAGCAATAAATTGAATTGTATATGGCGTTGGCCCTGCGTATGCATTGTGAGGAATACAACAGATTCAACTGCTAATCCGAATTACTATTAAATTATTATTAAATAACTGATCTGGTGTCAACAGTTACAGTTGAGGGTCATGACACAAAAGGAGGTTATTGAACCATCATACTGAACCAACTCACAAATCTAAAGAAGTGATCGAATAAAGAATTTTTTACGGCAATTAACTTACCTTGAAAGGGACATTTGATGGATAAAATTGACAAAACGACTTTTGTGCGGCCAAGTAGATTTTGCATCAGAAGTCATAGGCCTACTGCTGCGGCAGCATCGCCGCAGAAATTTGCATTATGGTTGTAACCAAGTCGCAAGTCTATTATATTTTTATAGATTTGAGTCAGTTAGTCCAGTTATTTTCAATTTATCACTGAGTCAAGTCCGAGAAAAAGCGGTGTGGTCGTGTGGATGGTCGAGTCCGAGTCATAGAACCAGATTCAATATGCTTCACTGTTTATGCGTCGAGTTCAAGTAATCTTAAAAATACACTTTTTCACAACTCTGCTTGGGTGATATCAAATGTCTCGCATTCATAATAAATGAATCTTCCTCATTCTTAACACTTTGACTGCCAGCAATCCTAAATTTAGGATTTCACTCAATCCCATAAAGTGCCAGCGATCCTATATATCTAGGATATTTTTCAAATGCGTACAATGAAGTCCGTAATTGGTTCTATCTCCGGATTACGGGTGTATTCGAGGCTACTCAATAGGCTTGTTGTCAGAAACAACCATTTTTGTCACCGAAGGTATTTAAAAAAAATCACATCTGTATACAATAGGTCAACCTTTTTTTAGTTCGACCACTAGGTGGCTTTTCATAAAATGAGCAGCCAAAAAATTGCAATATTTTTAAAATTCCTTCGTATTGAAAAAAAAATATTTTTCTTCATAAGATGCACAAGGTTTACACTTATCAGCACTCCAGATTCCAGCTAAATATCCAACAAGTCGAAAATTCATTGTTTGCTGGCATTTACTGGTAATTTCCATAATAGGCCTTGGCAGCTAAAGTGCCATACGTTGTACATTATTCTTCGAAGTTACAATGAAATGCAGTGTCTTGGCCATCCGAGCCTAGAGTCATGAGCAATGACTGGAGGACAAGTAGAGCCAATAATACACAAATTGACTCAAGTCGAGTTACCGAAACATCGCGACTCGAGCCATTACAATCTGTTGAGTAAAACGTAACTTGCATGCAACGGTTTAGCTTTCGCATATATGCACTACCTTTTCACCTTATCGGAATTACCTATCCGATGTCAAGAACCGTAACTGCCGCACCCCCAAACTCCCTAATTGAGGGGTGAGCTCGAACGGGGCCAACATTTTTTCGTGAATTAGCATAAATTATAGTCATTTTTGAAAATTTATGCAACTAACTTTTTACTGGAAATATATGGAACTATGTGTAAATAGATCGCTTGATTATTTCACTGTCGTTTAAATTTGAGGCCCTTTCTGATTTGACGTGCATTCAGGCCAGACCGCCGAATATAATATTTTCACTTTCAATACAACATCCATTGTAGCAGTATATTTATTAAACTCGAAGACTTTTCGGGTGCCTCTTTTCAAGAGTTATCGGCACACTGAAGGGATTTAAACAGATTTAAAAGCAAAACCAAAAAGGCAAAGTATGACGCAACAATCAAAATCACAAACCATGAAATTCGCATTGTACCAATGGCAACAATAACAAACTATGAAGTATACGGACATACGGTATCCTCCTATCTGTTCATGACATCGCATTGTGTCTTATCGCATTGCACATTGTGTATGGCTTGTTCAGATGAAAATTATAACTCAACGATTGATTGATTGATTGATTGATTCCAGCAAGCAGAGGAAGGACACCTTTATTGTCACACCCGGTTGCGAGATACACCCGATTGATAAGTAGCCTACTGATGTAGTCTACTCCAGTGCTCTTCAACCTTTTTCGTCGTGGTACACCCTTTTAAGGTTTACCTGAAACTGGTACACCCCTGACCGGATAACTAAGCCTAGGCCAGGGGTGTTCAACCTCCTTGGTATTCACGGCCGTGCTTCGATTCCTTACATAGCATACTACCGCATTCCGGCGTAGAGTCGTCATGACCCATCTGGACGTCATTTACTCAGGACTCTAACTGCCGTACCCCAAACCCGTCAATTGAGGGGAGCGAGCCCGAAGGGGTCCAAATATTATTTCTTGAATAAATATAAATTATCGAGTATATTTTGGAAAAACTTGTCAACTTCATTCAATTTTTTTCGCCCTAAGCTCGATTTAATGTCAAATTTCTTGATTATTGGGTACCCCTCCCCAAGAAAAAAAATGCATGATTATTAGCAATGGGCATTTCGGTGTCGGCCATTACCGCGCCGCGACGCACCAAGACATATGACGTTTTAGGCCATGTAACAACATGCGATCCGAGAAGTGTGCCAGAATGATAGGCAGCGAGAAAACATTGGCAAAAAGGACTGCCCTTATGCTGACTGAAAACCCTGAGGGGACCAAGGGGCCCGCCCGAATTATTATTATTTACGGGCCCTACATTTTCCAAAACATTTCTTTTTGATTGTAAATATTAAAGTAAATCTGATTACCTGTGCAGAGAGAGAGAGAATAACAAAATTTATAACAGTAGATATGCAAATTGTGATATTATTGACAGATTCAATCATGAATTATAGAAAATTTCACGCTTCGCGCGATATTAGACGCTATGAACTAGCCAACTAACGAGTATAGCAAATTTCGTTGACAAAGTAGCTGTTAAAACGTAGACCGTGATGAGGGGTCTACTGTTAGGTTTATGACGCTATGGGGGCCCAAGACCAACGATTTTTATTTTTTTGGGGGGGGGTGAGGGTGGCTGACAATGTTCCCTCTAATTTTTCAAGAGTCTGCGCAAACACGCCAACTCACTGCGCAGGCCCTCGGACAACAGTGCGCAACCACCCTCCAATAGGGTGATAAAACTAACTACTGGGGGGCTTCGCCCCCCAGACCCCCTATGGCTAACGGCTTCTTCCGGTACTTATCATGTACATTGGGTGCCTATTTAGTAACAGCGTCCCTAAACGCGCGAAGCGCGAAAAAATTTCTATAATTTATGATTGCATCGGCCAATATGATCGGGAATTGCATATATATTGCTATCAATTTTTATCCTCTCCCTGCTCACATAATCAGATTTACCGGTAGAGCTGATCCAGTGAGGTGTGTTGGAATAGATAGGCCCTATAAATAATAATAAAACATCTTCGGGCGTACCCGTTGATATAACGACTTCGTTACATGATGCTATTTCGTGACCCCCTATCTGTTATGTCAAAAGAAATTTGAAATCACCAAAACGTACTAAAGTAAAAGACGTACACGATTTCAAATTGGTATTTCTTAACTGGAAAATAATGTTCCCTCGATATGGCATTTGTCTTATTGTAGGACTCGGATCGCCAGGACAGGAACATTCGGCGCCAGCCACTTAAGCGCTCATGGACATGGACAATTACACATATATTTATATATATCGAACTTCTCGGTCAGCACAGGGGCAGTCTGTTTCGCCCAAGGTTTTCTCGCTGCTTATCGTTCTGGCGCACTTCTTGGATTCGCATGTTACATAGCCTTTAACTTCATATGTCTTGGCGTGTCATGGTGCGGTAATGGCCGACGCCCAACTGCCCATTTCTATAAATCATGCCTAATTTTTGTTGGGAAAGGGTACGCGTTGCGCGAAAAAAAAATCCCGAAAAATTTCAAAAAATACACCATTATTTATGGAAATTCTCGAAATAATTTTGGACCCCCTTCGAGCTCGGCCCCTCCAATTGGGGGGTTTGGGGTGCGAAAGTTACGGTCCTGAGTAAATCTTACGCAATGTTCATGCCACGCGGAGAAGACTATCATTCGTTAGTTTCTCGCAGATTAACTTCGAGCTAGCCCATTGTTATTTATAACTTTGTTAAACCATGTTATTTCGCCATTCCCAGAACATAATGCGCTATTGAAATGATATCAGTATCGCTCACGTGTACGAGGCCATACTAAAAAAATATCTTCCGTGAGGCGCAGGTGATTGTGAGCTCTTATTTCCTCACGGAGCGCAATAGTTACATTTGCGGGGCGCACTTGTACCTCGGTTTCAGACTTCAGTGATAACACTATTTGGCCCTGGCAATGTTCCATCTTAATTTTCACGAATCTGCGCGCCTGCGTGGTCCATTGGACAACAGTGCGCAACAACTATAAAAAAAAACATCATTTTTGATTTTTGTGCGCAGCGTAGATTTTCTGTGCGCAGAGACCGTTTCAGCACTGCACATTTGCGCACGCGCGCAGCTTAGAGGGAACATTGGTGGCTGACGAAATGCTGTTTAGGCCCTGCATATACTCATGTTAAATTGGCTACTGGCAACTTCACACCGCGGAGAGTGCGCCATCACTGATTTCTTGAGGCATACCTTGCGTATAGAAGTTTCTAATTGTAACAGTAGTCGCGAGGGCGCTAAAAACTTCTAGATATGGAAGATTTATTTCGTCTAAAATATGGGTTGTTGTATATATTACCGTGAACTATTGGGAAGCGAGTGGCGCAGTTGGTTAAACACTGCAGTCACGACACCAATGGTTGGTGGTTCGAGTCACGGCTCTGCCATGTTTCTATGTGTCGGAGGTTTATCTGGACTCCCCATTGCCGATCTCGCTGTAAACACAGCGCCTTGAAAAGCCCAGAAGAAGAGAGAGCCGAACTCTGAAAAGATGGCAGCAAATCTCCAGAAAAAGACCACAAAGGCCTTAATGCAATTTCCGTGCCGGGCGCAAATGACCCAAGTTGTTAAAAGCGCCAATTATGTGTGAATAAAACAAACAAACAAACTGTCAACTATTTATCCATTCTTAGCACACGTGATTGATTAAGCGATAGAGCGGATGGAGGGGGTGTAGGCATACACGCATACTAATCCGTTTTGGTATTTCTTTATGGGGTAGGCTACATCATTTTCCTTCACGGTTTGCATTTGTTCGGTGGGACTCAGATTACACTATATATATAATACGAAAAAATTTTGGTCCCCTGAATCGCGCCAAGCGTGAGTAATATTTTCAAGTTTAAAATCTCTCAAAGATTTGAGAACCTATTCGTTAATTCAAATTGCATATTAACGGAAGCAAAAACACGCAATAATTTAATTAATATGTTGAGGACCGCACATATATTGTTTAACGGCTGCATGCGACCGTATGTCTGCAGGTGCTGGCCTGCTGAAATAAGGATGAACAATGCTGCAACATATTTGAAATGCTAAATACTAATCAGGGCTCGAGGATACGGACCACCAGCTAGCACAGTTGTTCTCAAACTACACCCCCTCGATACACCCTGGCTACGCCCCTGTAATAATGTAGCTACACTGCGCCATTTATAAGGATCTCACAGAAAGTACAAATTCAATATTTCTGAGCCGTTGCGGTGGTTTCCTCAAGCATCATTATAGACGGATATTGCAAGCGGAACACATGCAATCTCCATCTTTTTGTACTCCGAAAGGAATCACAAAGTCCATACCAACATTCAAGTGATGTGCACAAACATATGCTTATGATACACCAAAAGGAATATAACTTAAAAGTTCGTACAGCTGATATGACATATTGTACGATAATGCACGCCCGGTCAACATATGGATGTTCTGAAGCATACAATTGTCTGTTTATTGTGATAGCTATAGAGTCATCGGTCCATTCTAATTCGGATCTGGTACACCCCTGTACACCCCATATGAGTGGTACACCCTTTTAAAATTTTGGTACACCCTAGGGTGTACGAAAACCCCGGTTGAAGAGCACTGGTCTACTCTGCAGACAATCTCAATCTCCTACTTCCACCTCCTTCGTTTTATGGCGTAACAATAGACTAATACCATGTAGGATAGTAATGCCGCATTCTTTCCAAGCAGTGCTGCACTGCAGATGGAGACTCATTATGAAACGGCGGGCCGTATTCTTGTGATAACTAATTATGATGTCGCGGACCGGAAGATTTCGCTTGACGGGCCGTAGGTTGCCGACCCTTGTCCTAATTGATAGCATATAGCCGGACTCGTTACAGATGGAATGACATATTTCTTTTCAGTTATGGAGCGTGCGAAAGTGTAGCTTATGGCGGCTTATATCTAACAGCAGAAAGTTTATCTGGCCCATGCATTTTTTGGCATTTACACATGTAAATTGATGTAACCTCGCTACATTTGAAAATATTTCAAGACCTTCCTATTTTTTTCTGCCGGCTTACTCATACATTTGACGTAGGCGCAACATTCCGTTTACGGTCATCAGTTTAGTGCTCATTCATTTCATTCCGTGCTGTTCAATTCTGGTGATCTTAACTTTCACCAATAGCAAGTCTTTGCAAAACAAAGTCTTACCAAATTTCATTGAAGGGAGAAATTTTAAAGGATGGAAATATAGATCTCAGGTTGTGGGGAATAAAGAAAACTGGGTTGGGAGCCAATCTTCCAATTTCACAATGCCTTTGGTTTGTGTAATTCTATGGATCAGGGATGGCCAACCTTTTTCTCATTCACTTCCGCATTTCGACTACTCATGTTGACTACGGCCGCATTCCAGGGCATGGTCGTAATGAACTAGCTGGACGCCAAATACCCATGTTAAAGTGTCTACTATATCCATTTCCGGTGAACTCCGGACCAATCTATTTAATCATGTATAGGCATATTACACGCACCGAAATCGCGAGTGGCACTGTTCAGATTGTACAATGAATTTCGTCATTAATATCAGTGGTTTTACATATTGCTATCGAACATTTATCTATCGAATGTAAATTCTATAATTTATCCTTTCTCAGCCCATGTGATCAGACTCACCGGTAAAGTTGACGGAAAGTGTGTTTTCTAAGATTTACGGAAAGTTATGAATGATGAATTGATGATGCATCTTCGGGTGGGCCAATTGTTATTACTCATTTTGTTGTATGTTGTTATTTCTAGGCCTTCCATAAGGATTGTCGGTATAGTGAAGGAGCGCACGATTCCGAGTTGGTACTTCTATATGGGGAGCGTCATTATCCTCTGCCGTTCGAATCGGTACTGTTGGCTCCGATTTCAAGGTGCGCTCGATAAATGAAGCAACATTGAATCGCGCGCGGCGCGAAAAAAATTCATGATGAATTAAAATCTCTCAAGAAATCGGTAGTCAATTCGTAAATTCAAATTGCATGTTGACGGCCGCCAACACATACTAATTAAATCACGAGTACACGGCCGCACAAATTCCCTTCTACGGCCACAGATTGGTCACCCCTGCTATAGATTATGTTACTGCTAGCAGTCCGTTACCACACTAGATTTACATGTCATGAGATTCTGTTGTGATTTTCAAATATTCCCCTGTGTAGGCTTATATATTATACGTTCCGTCTTCGATGATTAGGCAACATACATTGCTGACGACATATGAGATAAAGAAACTGGGGATATCATTGGCGCTTCAAGACTGTTTAATTGAATAATTTTATCCAAAATAAATAGAATAAGAACGCCACAGCATTTCCACATACCAAAAATAGAATATCACTTGAGATGTTGGGCAAGTCGCGAAAATATGGAACAAGTATCAAATATGTTATGGAAGAATGTTGCTATGTACAGAAAATTGTCAAGAATGGTACGAAACGATTGAGGCGGGTATGGAGTATGGAAGATTCCCATTCCATTCCATACCATACCATGCCCTGCTTATCAGGTGTTTCTTGGGGATGCTATATTGCGAGATGACAATGTGTCTACAATCCGTTTGTCAAGACCTGGCGACTGATTAGCAAGATGACGTAATGAATATGTATATCCCGTTATAAATTTCCCCTTTTAGGCAAATTAAACTCTGATACAAATCAGAACGGAATATATTAGATTTTGTGTACCTATACTACCTACTACATACCAAAAAACGGGGCATCACAATGAAACTAACAATATATCAAATTGTACCGTGGACTTAGAGGTTATATGGAGACGACAAACAACTGTATGTGCATTGTGCAATTTTACAACATGATACCATACATGTACGTAGCAACTGGCAAGAAGCGTCGAAGCGATCATGCTCCGCACGCATACTGAAACACATATGACAAGTAACAGTTAGACACATCCACGAAATCACCACAATATCTAATCAACAAATCAAATACATAATAATCAGCACAAACGAGTGAACGCTATATGGCATTAAATACCATATCACGAGCAAATAGTCGGATATTTGGACGAGATTCTTCGGATTCGGACGGATAGTCCTGCAGGCACTCAAACTGTCGAATGAATTTGGATTCTCAAAATTCAACTTCCGCTCATCACTGTTGTGGCCACAGCCTGTTCCGCGCCAATATTGCAACGATTTTCATTAACCTCTAAGTTTGCAATGTGCTGTGTTAAGTTTGTTCTGTGAGCTACGTATGCTCCGTGTTGCTTCAATGCCCAAATTATATTAACATCAGAAAGATATTCACCATCCTGCTGGTACAAGTCGCAGAAATTAGTCAATAATTCAGAGTGCGATTGATTGCAGCTCTTCCATAACTTTAGCATGAATTTGACCGTTGAGGTTTCTACAAATTTCCACCGACTTTCCTTAACCATCGTCACACCACATCCAATAGCAACTACTTGTAGCACCACACAACTTCCGTAAAACGCTGTGCAAATGAGCGTTGAAGCGTTTTCACCGTAAACGCACACGTATAGCTCACTCGGCGCTGCTAGTCTGTAATCGCACACAAATTCGTTCCCGACGTCTGACACATAATATTGAGCATATGCCACCAAAAATGATGTCTGCAGTACAAGAGATATGGCCGTAACAATATTGCGCAGCAAATAACGACTGGCCACTTTACTTTTTCCGTTGATGAGTTTCAGTAAGTGATAGGCGTTGAGAAATTTTGCTGCTTTCTCAGCATCCGTTTTCAGATATTGTCTATAACGAATTTCCTGATCTGGCTCATTCGTCCATTCAAGTAAAGGGTGTGTATCCGGAGGTTGTTCATTGTTCTGCTCAGACTGATTCGTCAATCTATTTAGATGGCCTGTAATTACTTTCAATAAATCCACGCGGATGCCGATATCTAGAACAGCATCACGCATCTTGTCGAAAGTCCGGAATGAGTCAATTACCTCTGGGAAGAAATACAGCCAGAATGAAGTTACTGCCAAAAGCCATATGGTAGCAAATTGAAATATAAATCCTGCATGTCGTATGGGTGACAGTACAGGGCTATTACCGCAATACTTGTTAACATGCAACGACCTAAATGTGTGGTCTGTGACCAGTGTGACGACAGTTCCATTGAAATAACCGGGAATGCATTCGACTGATATGTCATGGTTGTTGTAAGTAGCGAATAGGGATATTGTCACACAAGCATAGAACAAGTATCTCCGGATTTTTTCCCAGCTCGGTTCCAGCTTCAACTCGTCAAGAAGAGTACTTGCAAATAATTTCCCCACACTAATTGAAGTCATACTTCTGTATGTGATATGTAGGGCGATATTTTATGGCCTAAAACAGAAGATTTTGCACTGAAAAATGAAATATTTGACACTTTTTGACGACAAATAATATTAGACAAAATCTTGCTCTCCTATGTAAACTAATTGCTTTCGCACATAATGTTAGAATTGTACTGCTTTTCTACATTCCTGGTTGGAACTGATTGTCTTTACGACGTAGCTTGGCCTGAATAACTTTTTTCACTTGAAAAATTACAAAAATTGACATAAAAAACTGAATTTTTGCGATATCTGGACCTATGAAGAACTCCAGTAGTTATATTACGCATTATGGTGAAATAAGTAAAATTGGTTTTAGTACAACGAAAGATACTTTCGTACATTCTCGGGTCTTCCCTAACTCAGTAGCTTGCCAAAATGGAGAAAGAACGTTCAACAGCAGCAGCAGTTGTTAGCTAGCAACGCTGAAGTTGTGTGTACACTGCTGGTGATACACCGTGTTGCTTCATTTTGACTAGGGTTGCATTTAAAAAAAATAGTTGTTCAAAGAACTTAGTTTGAAACATGTTTTGAACAGTGTTTCAAACAAAGGCCTTTTTGAAGAAAAATTGTGTTTTTAAAGGTGTATAATTATGCTGTATGTTCAATTTTCAAAAATATATTGTATGAGCCTACGGACGACGATTACCACCGGATATATCCGACTTATGCGATATGGGATGGTTGGAACCATCGAAATAGTCGGTTCAACAGCTATAGTGTGTAGGGGGTGAATGTTCTGATGATGATGACAGACGACCGTAAAAACGCTGCAAGACGATGTAATCTTGGTTCAAGATATTTTGGTCCGTATATGAGAAGGGTTGGAAGCCTATTCCGTTAAAGGAAATATATTTAGCCGATATTTTCAACTGTGAATATCAATTCATTATTACGTCACAATTTAATATGCATAACGTTACTGCTAAGAAAACAACAACAATAAAAAACAAGTCCAAAACAAGGGCCTTGTTTTAAACATGTTTGTTATAAATTGATTTTTATTGGTAAACACAGCCCTAATTCTGACAATGTTGTTTACATCACAATTTTCATCATGCGCTTCCTGTTATGAGAACCAATGCCCACGCAGTCTTCCTTCAGTTAGGATATTGAGGTACGTAAAGACAGTGGTTCTTTTTCTTCCAGTGCCCCCTTTAAGATAATTGCACGGTTCGACACCCCCCTCTTCACCCATGTTTCGAAAGTTGTACTAAAGAGGATGCAGTAGAGGTCGAAGTCAAGCCGGTCTAAACGTGTTTGGACGTGATCATCGAGAATATTTCGTCCTTGAGTCGCGCATGATAACAACTCAACTAATCATCGGTAATATTTCGGGATTGAATAAAGATGTTATAAGAAGTGTTGGGCTCGGGTTAACACATAGGGTTCGAGCCTAATGTACACGATGTGCGATTGGCGATAGGGTCAGTTGTATTGTTTTATTGATCTTTGCGACTACGACTCACGATTGCACGTTCTCATCCTCTAAAATAAATTGATTTTGCGCCCATGAGCACCACGTTCTCATGCTCACAAAAATTCGTCGGCCGGATTTTCATGTCAGTCATTTATATTGAAGCGCGAAATTGGACAGTGTGTTATTTTGTGTGCCTGGGAACAGGATTAAATTCCTTGACCCAAAGGCTTTACGTATACGTTGATCGGGAAATGCTGCGATTCAGCCCGGTTTGGTGCGACATTGAGAAAACAACGGCCGCGAGGCAAACTATACTCAGAACCACATTGATTTCAACGCAACAGATACACGCTTTCTTGTTTGCAATCATCTGTTAGGTTCAATAATTCTTTTTTTGCTATATACATATAGACCCGTATTCTCGAATATTTTCGGATTTTCGCATCCAGTTTCACTCAAAACTCATGAGACGCATTGTGCGTGACGGGATAGCATTCTATTCACAGCTGCAACACCCATAGGTAGGGCTGGGCAAAATTGAGTACCTAAGTGATTCGATTCTGAATCACGTAATATGCTCCAAGTCGAGTCTAATAATCGAATATCACTTATTGTGACGTCATTGCCAAAATCTAATATGTCAAAGTTCCAACATGTACCTTTTATGCGACCAAAACTCGCCATCTTATCCGCGTTAGCCGTTTCTTAAAAAAAAGTGGACCGTTTACAATCCGACAGCTACGGAATCAGAATGAAAAAAATACTGGTTTCGTGTAAATGGCCGCTGCAGTCGAAAACACCAGGAATACCACAAACAAAAACGACATCGCATCGCGTTTCCGTTCGTTTTGTCATATCTGATGGTGGGTCGCACAATAAAATTTGGATGAAAAGTGGGTCGCGAACTAAAAAAAGTTGGGAAGCACTGGTATAGAGTATAGACCACCGCTGTCTGCTGTACGCAGTGTGCTGCAAGATACAATACCTAGTTAGAAAGGGGAAGCGAGTGGCGCAGTGGTTAAGCGCCAGCGTCACGACACCAATGGCTGTGGTTCGAATCCCGGTTCGAACCAACTTCTATGTGTCGAAGGTTTATCTGGGCTCCTCATCGCTAACCTCACTGCAATAGCAGTGTCTCGAAAAGCCCAGTATGATGGTGAGCCGCGCCAGTACGAAGTCGGCAGTAAAGAAAAGTCCGGATGCATGAAAGGGAGAGAGACTGAAGTTGAAAGCGCGGGGAGTGTGGAAGTCGTCCGGAAAGAATACGAAAAGCAAAGAACCGGAACATTACTAATATCATTGTCGTGGTGTACATGACCTTAATAGGCGATAAACACCACTGTTGTATGTTTTAAATAAACCAAACCAAACCTAGTTCGAAACATTTTTTCGGGAAAACCCTTGTCCAATGAGATAGAACTTTTAAAGGGGACTGCGCAATCTAAAATGACACGCATGAAGTACAAAGTCTACATTCTATATCAATTTCAGTAGCCACTGTACTTTGGGAAATATTTCAGACATCGTAGGCATATTTCGCGAAGCGAAACGAAAAATTTGGACATTTGACGAATTCTGTCAAAAGTAAATTTGCAGCGAAGTAATAGTAATATATACATAACCACGCTGGTTTTATACCCGGGGCGGGCAACTTCTCCAGTCGGCGGGCCGGATATGCGGAAATTTACTATATGGTGGCCGGATTCCTGAATCGATACATTAAACGCGTATTTATCCACCTATACAAGGTCTAATCGTATTTAATGTAAATTTTACGTTTGAAGCATAGAAACCAAAACAGTATTCAATGAATCCATTAATGTCATGTATTTTAATAGCTGTCAATGAGACAAACTGTGGTCGATCAAAGTTTTGAACAGATTCCTGGAACTCTGGCTTCATGTCACACACAAAGAAAACAAAGAACTAAAGAATAACTTAAAATAACAATTATTTGTGTCCGAAGAAAAGAATGCATAACCCACAGTCACTATAATTTGACGTAGTGAGCAAGTAGTGGAGAATTGCTGCACACTGTGACCGCATTGTATACGAACACCGTTTGTTTTAAATGCAACCCTGGTCGCAAGTGTTAGGCAAGAGAATAATTCGAGTGAGTACTTTTGGGTCAACATAAAATGCGCTTCTTAGGACAGAATTTTCAAAATCTACAACTATAATTACTCACTTTTCAATATCCACTACTAGAAGCAGAACTATGCTCAATTTTCAAAATCTGCAACTAGAACTGTGAACTAGTCAAAAACAACGTTATAGTTAGTTGATCGCCAACGAAGTAAATGAGTAGTTTGTACAATTCTGCTTGCATTCTAATTCAAATGATAGTCTTGTTTTTCGGAATCAATATCATTTTAAACACTGCGCATACTGGCATAAAGGTAACGTTGAGAAGATTAATAACAGTATTCCAGCAGACTGCGGGTTCGATGCTTGCGATATGATTGCGTTCGTAAGAAGTATTAATCCAATCCTTTTGAAGCGATTTTTATAGATAGTAATTACTCGGCAATGAATATTACTGGCTGTGTATGACTGTACTCTGTGCCGTAGCCTACTCATTCCATATGCAACTCTTTCATTCGAACGCGTACAATCCAACAGGTGTGGCAAATATGGTGATAACAATGGCGAATTGTCTATCAATGCCAGGCGCGGCCAACCTTTTCGGCCAAAGGGCCACATGCAATTGACGAACCATTGCGCGGGCCACTGGCCGAGTGGGCGCAAAAACTTTTCAAATATATACGTCAATAATAGTTCAATAATATTGTCACTCGTGTATATCGCTGGGCTCTGTTTTCAAGGACAAGACTATGCAGCGCCTGGAAATATCGAAAGCTTCAACCAAAATGCGTCAATCATTTGTGCCCATATGTTTCATCGTCGACGGTCTTACTGCGAGCGCAAACGGAAGGTCGCATGTTGGACGACACTTCCTCTCGTAATTGCGAATATAGTTAGACTTAATCTGGTACATCAGACGTTTTTTTCTTCGTTATCAGGAAGGGTAACAATATTAAAAGCAAGAAACCGAGTGACAACATATTGCGCGAAGTGTGGAAATTTTTTTAACTCAAGATCAAAGGTCGGCAACCTACGGCCCGCCGAGCGAAATCGTCCGGCCCGCGACATAATAATTAGTTATCACAAGAATACGGCCCGCCGTTTCACAATGCTTTTCAATCTGCAGTGCCGCACTGCTTGGAAAGAATGCGGTATTGCTACGACATCGTATTAGTCTATTTTGAGGCCATAAAACGGAGGCGGTTAAAGTAGGAGATGAAGATTGTCTGTTTAGAGTAGAATAGATCAGGGCTTATCAATCGGGTGTATCTCGCAACCGAAAGTGTACCATACTTTTTAACGGGTTTACCGATGCGGTGAGACAATAAAGGTGTCCTTCCTCCGCTTTAAAAACGCTTGGAACATCTCAGACGCCATGACAAAATCTCAAACTTACACTGCCTAATTACAGATAACTAGCCTCCGTAGGTTAGTTATCCATAGTTTAATTTCCAAAAGGCATTGTGCGCCAAGAAAAAAAACCTGAAGTGTTTTGGCCACAATGGTGAAAACTATTATTATGATTTTGTCTCACAAACTGAATCAGCAACATTGTTATGCCAAATATTACTAGAAGCATAGAATCAATATGACGATGTAATGTATATCTACCATGTTCGCGCATTAAGTCGAGCAGCTATATGCTTGCACGAGTCTATGAACTGAGAAATGAAATAGCACCTTTCCTCGAAAATACAAAGATCGCCGACTCATAATCTTATAATCGAAAATGGGTATCAAATCTTGCTCTCCTGGTACATATAACGTCACATCTGAACAAATTGAATTTGCAACTTCGGGGGGAAAACTACTGAATACATGAGATGTTGAGGCGCATTCGAAACAAATCTGCGTCTCGGGGAATTTCAACAGTACGAAGAAAATTATGCTCACTTTCCTATACTGGAGGAGAGAAAACCTGGTACCAACGCTATATTTGTAACTGTGATACGAAATTTAATTACTGAATATTCACCCGCTTTACCGACTTTCCTTCTATACAAAATAAATTCCATTTAATGTGGACGCCAATAGCATTGCCTGAAAATTTCAAATGGGCCTTTTTGAAATGCGATGCAGTTGGATTGAATGACAAATTTAATACAAAAGCATATCGCTGCATGACTTTGATAAAGAGTACGTTCTTGAAATTTATCTTTATCCCAGTTTGTCCAACAATGCAGAAGACATTGCATCTATTTTTGGTAGCACGTAAGCATGTGAGCAATAGTTTTGAACAATAAAATTCACGAAGAGCAAGCTAAGATCACGTATTTCGGACGCCGATTTAGAATATGGTCTGATTCTTGCTTCATCTGACTTGTTATCAGAAGTTGAAAACCTTTCACAAAGCAAGCTTCGTCAATTGTCACATTTATTCTGCGTTGTTGAAGTGAAAACACAAGTGTTTTATGATTGGTATGATAAAGATTGCTGCAATGTAGGATAATATACCGAAGTAAGCGTAAAATATATAATTAATAAAAATTCCGGCCCGCCAAAAAGTTGCACACTCGAAATTTGGCCCGCGACTAGCAAAAGGTTGCCGACCCCTGCTTTAGATAAATCTGCCGCAAAATAATATCCTTCTATTTTATCGTAATGCACGAAGATTTACAAAAAATGTGACTTGCCCGCCCATGCATCTGCCAATGTGTCGAAACTAATATTTTAGTCATCAACATCCCAAGTGTTGCGGCCAGACTAATCCAATTTTTGGTTGGTTTTGCAAGTTCACAATCTGGGCAATCCATTTTTGATAATATAACTAATTTCGAAAATTGCCTCGCGGGCCTCTGAAAACCTTCTCGCGGGACACGAGTTGGCCGCCACTGATCTATGCAGTATCATAAGGCTCACAGTTATTCCATATTATACTGGCTTTGTATTGGGTGATTGTTTTGATTTGCATTGGAGTTACAGAGCTTTTTCGAATGGGGTGACTCAGCCGGTAGTAACCGGCAGTAAATTTCCAAATAATAAAATATAGTATTTGAACCAAATACCCAAATGTTATTTTGCCCAACAAAGAATACTAGTGCTGCCTGCTCATTGTATAGGTTCTGTTAATGTGAAACGTTTGAATATACCGGATTTCAGTAGTAAATTACGGTGGTCTGGATAAGCATGATTGAAAGAGTTGTCATGACATTCCATACCCGGATCTGGTACTTGATTCATGTATAACGCGCGGCCCCTGGCGTGAACAAACTTTATAGTGTAACATAACTTACGTTCCTAATTCGTATCATGCATACAGAATGCACCTGGAGATGTCACTCACAGGCAGTAGTAGAAAAAGACAATGACTTTCTTGAGACCATGTAGCTGCCATGATTGTTAGTTTAAGAAGTGACACTCAACTAATATTAGTTCGATAACACTGGTCAACACATATTTTTAGGCAGACAAAGTATAAAAGTGGTTTTAGGGGTTCCGAAGGGCACTGATTCCGAATATATGCCCTCACAGCTGGCACAGCGGACAAATCCATTTTATATTATGAGTGCGCATGCGGTAGTTATGTCTCATAACATAGGGCTACATGAATTTAGGTTAAGCTACGACGCGAAGCCACGGAATCATTTGAAGAAGAAAACAGAATTTTGAACATTTGAGTAAATATTTTCTGACCTGCAATAATTTATTCAGAAGAATATTACCTCAAGTGCTTATAACGTAATATTTGCAGCTGGAAAAATGTTGTCATAGTCTACCGTGATGATAGGAACAGGAAGTTACCATGCATGAAAACAAGTGCTTTCAAGTGTCTCTTGACATGACTCGTAATAATAAATAAAATAGGAAGTCGGAGATGGAGTCGGTGGTAAGATTTACCACCTCAGTGCAGCTGTGGATTACACCAATACGCTATATCGCAAAAAGTTCAACATCAGATCCTACGTATCATAGCAAGGGCCACAAAGGTACCGGAATGTGTGTCCAACAAATCACTGCTCTAAGGATTCGGTGCTCTTAACATATAAGGTATGCTGAAACTAGAGATTGCCTTATTTATGCATCAGCTCCACTGCGGCCACTGCTTAGAAATCTTCAATAACTTCTTTACCTCCGTATCAAAAGTGCGTAAGTACAACACACGCGCATTCATGTCGTCCTCTTACCGTATGGTAGACAAAAAATATCATCGCTCTATCAAACATGCCGGACCTGATTTGTGGAACAGTATCTCGCCGGCTATCCGGTATGTACACATTCAAATCGAAATACAAACAAATTATACTGAATTGGTATCAGTTAGCCAACGAGTTTGCCGGACCATGACAAAACAAATCGGTCACGCCTTCCCACACATGCCACCTTTTTTGTCACCTGTCATTTTATATTATCTTCTTTTACTCTTCATTCAATGTACAAGCCTCTTTTGTACGTCGCCTATGCCAGGTCGATGTCTGGTTTCGAAGGATACTCCTTTCGACACCGTATACTATCTTTCCTTGTATGGCAGTATTGTGGTGCATTGAAATGATGAAATTTTGAGCAAAAAAATTAATGTAGGCTGATTGAAATCGCGACGACGTACTTTGTTTTTTCAATCCCCCATCGCTTTCTATTAAGCCGGTGGTCAGAAACGGCGAATATCGCATAATCTGAAACTGAGCCACGTAGATTGACTGCAATATGAAATGTATTTACGAAATTCCGCGGGTCCGACTGTGTTCTAGGAATTGATGCATTTCTACATTTGCGTTGATGTAGATTGCAGACGTCTATTGTCGATTGGTGAATTTCGTCTAATTTTTATCCAGGACTTCGATGTTTGCAAACCATCTTCCAGATGATGACTCCCATCAATATATACGAGTTCCACGAGACCGCTAGAGTCTGGACAGGGCCAGAAACGAATACTCAATATGTGGTAGAGAAAATTGGTCGAGATTGGAAACTCATCTCTTCGTTCATCTGCTACATGTTAAATTACGTTTATTATTGATTCCAGCCTTTTGGATTTTGTAATCTGGTATTCTATGCAGTTTTGCAAAATTACTTATTGTTTTCTCTTTCTGTGTAACATGAGAACTTTTTTAAAACTTTTCGCACCTCCCTTATTATTTTAATTCCCCACCCGCCGATTTTCTTTGAATGCCAATATTACAGCGCTTTAAAACAATATCATGTAATATTTGGGATAAAATACATGTAAAACAAAGCCTTAGATATCCCGACCATGTCGCCACGTGTACGCGCGTGTATTTGTGATACTGTGTATTGTATGTATCAATGGAAGTAGGGAGAGTCTATGGAGCGAAGCCCTCCAGAAGTTGTGTTGATTGGGACCAAGACCATTTTTGGAGGTCGATAAAGTGTTGTTACGGCCCGCTTGAAACAAACACTCTGTGTCGCCCGTCTTATTCTTCAGCCAACAAATATCTGTGGGGGAGAATTGACTTTTTCAACCATCGGGCTGATTCATCATTGGGGAGATTCTGGCCTAAATTTTGACCGAATGGATAGTGTGGTTGTAAAATCCACAGCTGCTGCACCAAGGACCATGGTTGACTTAGAAATTCCTACAGGGTTAGAGATATACCTATAGGATCCTCTTCGCCACCTCATCCGCGTAAGCGGTGTCTTCAAAACGACGAGAAGTGGACAATGCTACAAGTCGGCAGTTACGGCATCAAAACTAAGAAACATCGGCCTGGTGTAAATTACCATTCCAGTGCACCAGTGTTTTTCAAACTTTTTGAGCAAACGCTTTTGTGCTTATTGTGTAAAACGTTTCAAAAACCACAAACAGTCGAAAGTAAATTAATAGACTTAAAATAAACATTTGCACTGCTTTTTTGATTGATTTAAACGGATATTGCTTCTACTCGAACAATCGTCAGCCAACATATGTAAGATCCAATCTACTCTGGTATCTTACCCCCATCATCTTCAGATGTTGAAAACATTTTCTCCTTGCCAATCTCTGGCTATGTCATGATTTTCGGGGAAATTATTTAGATCTTTTAGGTTTTTTGAATGTCTGCTGTTCGACTTGAAAATATGGCAGTGACACATGTGTATCAGGGTTACATGTGCCTCCTTGTTGTCTGACCACTAAGAGAACACAATATTTCAAAGCTGACACATATGATCCAATCTGAGTC
>ATSW01009137.1:0-15510 GCA_000444245.1 Botryllus schlosseri
ACGGCTCACTGGATTAATAATTTTTTTAAATTAAAATATAGTGTATCGGAACTTCGTGAATTTTTCGATTTGTTTTACTTTTAAACTAACTTGTTGTCTGTCGTTATATTCATTAAACTCGCTTTCATGCGGCTAATTTGTCCCTATCGTTACAACGTTGCGATCGCGTACCTGCAGCGAAAGTGTTTGTTTAATTATAGCGTCGAGAATCGCGCGCCTGCGGCTAGTCCGTTGACATTTTAGTACTGATTTAATTACCCTTATATTCGACATGCACAAATTATGCAGGCAGAATGAAATCGAAACCGCGATCTGTCTGCACCCAAAATCGCCATTTTATAATAATTATTTAGTGATGATGTTGCTGATTGAAAACTATGATATATCATCATAAAAACCGTGCCTACTTCAACGCTGATGAGTGTTATCTGAGACCTCATATTATCCGCGAAGATACAAAGTCCTAAATACACATAATAATAGAATATCTGGCGAATATAGTCTTGCATAGACATCATAGTTGTCGAAATTTAGGTATAATCTGAATGTTATTAATATCGAGAAAGCAAGTTATTATCAAGTTTCGGATTTTGCATGCATTCGAATGAAGCCCTATTTAGTTTTACTGCGAGCTAATAATAAATCGTGAAATGTGGAGACCTCGAAAATCGAAACCGCGATCTGTCTGCCCTCAAAATCGCATTTATATTAAATAATTAGTAATGATTCGTATAATTTTGATATATCATCATAAGACCGCGCCTAGTTCAACGTTGATGAGTGTTATCTGAGAGCTTATATTATCCGCGAAAATACAAAGTAAATTTATTTATAATCTGAATGTTATTTTTCTCTCGAAAGCAAGTTATTATCAAGTCTAGGAATTTTATCACTTTTACAAAATGTACCCTTAGGGTATGAAAATGGGCGTGACAATTAGGATGACGTGGCGTTCGCTGATTGGCCGGTCTATAATCCAGGTGACATCACTACTCACATTACCTTAATTGTGAATCTGGATTACATACACGAGGTACGTAGGCAGCGTAATCGCGGCATACTAATAAAATAAAGTAAACGAATTTCCTGTTTAGTTGATACAGCCTATGGTTTTAGTCAGTAAAAAAGCGAATTTATGTTTTGAATTCCAAGCAACTTTTCGCGGGCTGCACAGAATACCTTTGCGGGCCGCATTTGGCCCGTGGGCCGCACTTTGTCCCAGTGTTGGGATCAAGTCACTACCTTCGAGTCACGAGTCATCTCGAGTCTTTGCACATTTTGACTCGAGTCAATTCAAGTCTATCGATTTTCGAAGGTAACTCGAGTCAAGTCAAGTCACTCGTTTTTTGGANGTGACTCGAGTCAAGTCAAGTCAAGTCNAGTCNCGAGTCAAGTCATAATTCAAGTCNAATTNAATTTTCGAAGTATCAGTGACGATTCAAAGTCATTACATTTTGCTAGCTGTGTGAAANNNAGAATAATTGGCCATTTATCTTGANTCAAATANCTNATATAAAGTTAAATATGCCTGNAAGAAGGCGNTGTATCGCTCACGCACACGTAGAACTGCAAATANAATACATGAGTTACTATGTATAGCAANATGCAACAGTCTGTTATTAACAGCCAATCGGCTCGAAGCTTCGAAAAGTTTAACAAATTGATATGGTACAATACACTATACCCATCAGTGAGAAAATAAACGCACAAACTATATTCGCTGGATTTAAATCATACAAGAGGGTCGGTAAAGGCGATCACAGTGGAATTTAAGCACTGGGCCGTCGAAGAAACAGAGATACGTTGTTATGAGGTTAATCTATTGCTACTCCTACTAACAACGTAAGCTGTGATCATTACGTTTGTGGTCAATTTATTTGTGAAAAGCAAATAATACCTAAAGACAAACGCTGTAGCTGAAAGGTTTGCTTCAGGCAAAAGAAAATTAGGCATATAATGCTTTTCCTGTGTGTGAAGGATGCGAATTGGATATGAAAGTTCAAGTAAAGGCCAATAGAATAAGCTATACACTTTCCGGTTTCTATATTTGTTAATCTGACTCAGAGCCTGTGAACCAGACATGGAGTGATCGATTGCGATTACGATTACTTCTGAATCACGCGATTACGATTACTTCTGAATCACACGATTACGATTACGATTCCAGCAAAATCAGGAAGTATTCGATTACGATTACGATTACATTGGTAAAGTAATCACGATTACTCCGATTACATTTAATTTGGTTCTTAGATCTAATCTTACGAGATATATTGCAAGACAATATAAGGAATGCGATGAAAAGGCCTAATGAGAAACAACTTTCTTCATAGATGATGCGTCATTTGCTCGCTACGTTATAATGTACCCATTGCCCAACTTTAAAGGGCAATGGGTACATTATGACGGAGCATTCTTGCCAGGTTCGTAACTGCCGCACCCTAAACTCTCCAACAGGGTGGGGAGCGAGTTCGAATGGGACTCAAAAGTATTTCGTAAATCGACATAAAATATGGAGTATTTTCGAGTGATTTATTGAACTTCAAAATGTTCCTCGAGTTCGCCATTTAATATCTCTAGATAGCTTCATTTGATTCGCCTTGCACTTGAAAGAAACATTTCCTCAGACACTGATGCAATAGATATTGTAACCATGATTTATTTCCATGATTTATTTTCATCTATTTTCATCTCTTAACCGTACTCGCAACCCATTAACTCCTCCCTCAAGGTAGATTTTGGTGTATCTGGTGTCTTCGGTTTCATAACATTTCGCCAAACCCAAATAATCCTATAACATCTGCACCTGGAGAACTGTTCATTCAACAAATTGGGCATCCAGATGAGATCCAATGCTTACCACACCACTGGAATGAATAGACATGCACTGTTGGAACATACACTGACCATGGCACCGCGCAATTAGGATATTTAGCATGCTATTATAGGCATTACGATCAGTGGCGTAGCAGCCACCTGGCGGTTCTGGCTCTGCGCCAGGGGCGGCAGGCTCCAAGGGGGCGGCAAAATGAGGCTGCACAGTGAGAGAGATGCCTGCATCATCGTGATGGTTTGAAGACGGAGATGCGTTAAGGACTTTATAGTAAGGTCATCTAGTCTGACCCGGCCGGGGATCGGGCCCACAACCTACCGATCAAGAAGCCGGATGCATCACCATTACACTATCTCGCGCGGCGTGTAGACAGCCGGCTAAAAGAAGAGTGCTTGGTAGTCCTATAGCTGGCGTCCCGTCACCTAAAATTTAATCAAACAGGTCTCAATCGAAAGCTAGTGTCGCGCTGATTCCGAAAACACGAATTAATATGTTAACATGGCAATGGAACCACTCCAAAATAGCCGTCAAGGCCGATTGTTCCTAACAATCGGAGCGCCGCAACATACTGACCAATTGACCATGATAATGGAAATTATTTCGAGCGATTATTAGGAACAATGCCGATTTTCAGACCAAGCAGCATTTAATTTGTATTTCCGGAATCAGGGCAACAATAGCTGTCGATTAAGATCAGTATTGTTAAATTTGGGCGCTCGGAGGGCCTGGTCAACTATAGGATGACCATGACCAATTATGCTGCTTTTAGCTGGATCAGCAGTATGCTTGTGTGAGTGAGTGAGTGTGACAGCTAAACTTGAAGCTGAAACTTGGTTTAACGGCATACACCACTTAAATGATATGTTTGGATTTTTTAATCCCCACGCGCTGCTGCAAAGCGAAAGTCAGAATTTTTTCACCAGCGCTTGTAAAAGCTCTTATGATGACGAGGTGGACTTTTTGGAGTTAGCTGTGGAAATTGACAGATTTAAGAGGCTGGTGCGAAGCAGTGAAACTACGTTTGATCGTAGTGCAACATCGTTTGATGTTTTACAGTGGTTATTTAATGCAAAGCTACTTGATTCGATCCAATATTTATGCTCGTGTCTGAAACTTTATCTGACCATTGGTGTTTCAATTGCGAGCTGTGAGAGGAGCTTCTCAAAGCTCAAAGTGATTAAGACTTATTTCCGTTCTACCACGAATGATGATCGGCCATCAGCTCCATACATTCTGTCTATAGAAAAAGACTATACGTTCAAAAGCTTTAATTTGAGGATATTTATGTGATTTTGCTTCAGTGAAAGCCCGAAAAGTTAAGTTTTGAGGCGGCTATTGATTTTCTATTAGCACAATACATTCGTTCGCAATTTCTCGTCTGTATTATTTTTGGCCCTATTAACGTTGAGACGTGGGGCTGAGACACGGCTTCTAATTCAACGGCGAGGACTATAACCCGCCATAACTACTACTGATACATTGGCGTGAAGTGCAACGGTGCCTATGTAGACCGGACCTTCAATTAGTCGAACGCGCGACAAAGTGCTTCCCCCCATTATTGTTTTAGGCGGGCACCGGTATCTCTGTAGACTGTGGCGTTGCCTTTTGAAAATTTTGGCCCTATCGTATTTCAAGTCTGACAAATTATGTGTATAAAATTGCGAATTAGGGAACATCAAAGGCGCGAGCGGCTGTTTGGAAGTACAACAAAACAAACCAAGCGCGTGTTGCATTTCTCGTAAAAGGGCATAATCGAAATTTATTCACCAGTACATTTACAGTCGCGTTACGACCGCCGACTTCAGATACGGAATCTTTTACGATCGTGAGTACGCTTTGTAGGAATTTATTACGTTGGTTTGCATGCGCGCGACCGCGACAATTTCCTTGTAATGCGATTTGTAAAAACAAACAACCGTTTTACAATTGCTTTCATAGCGCAACAGAGAGTTAGGTGTTGCTACGAATTGTTTTACCTCGAAAAGCTACGCGCGCACGTCCATTGCTACAAAATGCACTGAAACGTCGAAATTTATTCCTTGAAAATAAGGTCCTGTCAATGTTTCGTTACAATTTAACCGCTTTGTGAAGTTTTGTTAGCAACAAGTTATCAAAGTTGATATCTGCGAAGCCAACACTCCATGTCAGCCCCCAATAAACATGTAACTAACCCGTTGAAATTCAATGAAAATAAGCTTATACAGAGGTTTTGGAATGGCTTTACAATGAAAGCATTGAAGTGAGCAGTAACGAAACTGAATCTGTGTTTACCGACAACTTTATCCTTTGCATATTGAAAGGATTAATATGAGACAGTTACTTTATTGACCAACACTCGAACAATATCATATGCGTGAGTAATGGGCTTTTGGCGAGAGGATTAAAAAGCCGTGATCAAATCTGCCGAAAGCGTATCGAGACAGAAGACTACAAACTCGGTGGTATTAGACTTGTAAACAGTAAACATCCTCCGCTACTGATCTCGGCATTGATAAGTCATATCTTTCATAGAATTCTTACAGCAGATCCATATACTACGCCGCGCCTAAGGGCTCAAACATAGCCCGACGCGCTGACATGATCAACCACGCTAGCATGGGTATTCAGGTGAACTAAGGTTGTCTAGCAAAGGCGCGCGTCTAACCACTTGCTCCCAACGAGGCGCGATCCGGGCTGTCAATACCACGCGGGCGATAACAGCAAATACAAGGCCTCTTATCGATAACATGGTTACGATTGTTACGAAACAATTTAAGGTATACGTACCATGACAAAAAGTAGCGGTATCATGCTCCCAAAACGATATCTAAAAAAGAACAGTAATTAATCAATTTGCCAACTTAGATTGACGCTACGCATATTTGGCGAAATATTTTCTAGCATAGCTAACCAGAACGCAAATAGTTGTGTGGGATGGTTGCGAAAGGGCTTTCCCATCGAATTGTATGTTGTGTGACGTCGGGCAAGCTCTGTATTCATACCAGCTGGAATAATACGAAGACATGTACCAATACCATCAACCCAATATAGTTAGCCTTTGGATTTATTGAGAATTAGATATAGCAGCCCTTAGTTTGCAACACGAAGGTGTTTCGGCGTAATAGAAAGCGGCCTTTGACCGCAATGCTACAAACAGTCATGACGATCACGCCCGAATATATCGGCGTGTTTGCAGATTGATAATAATCGCTCGAGTCAAGTTTCGAAATGATACTAATATGCTGTGACAGAGACCGCCAGCGCCGTGTACAATATACAATGAACAGTGAACACACATGTATGCTTTTTGCGCATCTGCAAACACATCGGCGTTACCTCTGCGGATTCATTACAAAACTACACAGCGCATTTCGTACGCTGGTAATTGAATTGGCGCGATTGACATGTATAAAATCAATGGCTTCCAGTATTGTTTAATTTATGGAATACATCCGTATGCTAGTTGTCGACCACCTCGCGAACAAGTTTGACATACAGTCCATATACAGTACTTCATTCTTTAGTTTTACATCTATGTTGCGCTGTTATTATGTCAACTTGAGGGGCCTTGATTCGGTTTGATAATTCTAATCATGTGCAACATATGGTCTGTGTTTAGTTGTTCTTTTCATTGCATTGTTCGACATCTGCGGTCATTTGCGTCAGCTCCATAACTTTGTTATTAAAATTATTTCTAGGGAATTGTAGTGTTCAATTTTAGATTGGCCCATATGCATTCCTACGAACGGTAGGCTATGTAGTCTAACAACGATATTCGTTGCTAGGAGGCAAATTTCAATAAAGGCAATGTGTGAACTTGTTCTATTGAGCCGCGAATCCCGTGTGTTCCCAATAATGTCGCGATGTCTGTAAACACAGCGTTAATATAATACATGTTTCCGATCAGGATTTTTCGAGTCCACTTTACGAGCTTAAAAATAGAACTTCCAGCGCCGTATAACCAGACAAAGCAAGATTAGAGGTCTTTATATAGTTTAAAAGCCACCATTTGATAACACTCAAAAAACTATAAACGGATTATATATACCGTACTCAAGTTCGATCGCGATGTATTAGCGGCCGGGTTAGCGGCCAATTTATACGTCGGGCGCGACGCGAGGAAACTCGTTCACAGGCAAGCCCTTTTCGATGCTATTCGCGACGCCGTGAGGGCCCTCCACGGCACTAGAGATAATTATGCTCGTGATGGGCCGTACGAGCGTCAATGCGTATTGAGTAATCGTGGGACACTTCAGCCAACCGCACGGGTAAACATTGATAGAAACAGTTTACACTAACATGTGTCCAAGATGACGGTTACGTTTCGCAATTCTCACGTACTGTATTCAAATGGTGTTGTGTTGTGTTGTACTTTACCCTAAATGTATTGACAGGTATATTTGTGCTGCAGCTTTTTGGAGATACAGAACTTCAATATACATTTGAATAATATATTATAATTCAAATAAACCCGATTATTTTCGACTGACACTTGTCTGTAACTAGTAGGGAATTGGGGATATATTTGTAACGTAGCATAAGGCGGTTGTACATTATTCCTGATTATTACTAATTTACCCCTTACCTAGAAAGTAAGAACTTCTACTACAGAAACGCGTCAGCTAAATAGCGGGCAATGTGAAGAAGAAAAGGTCTCACAAGTACTCAAGTACACCCGTCTTAAAGGCCTCCTTGATGCGGTTTGCTTACCAATTTGCGAAGTCGACGGACTCATTATAAGATCTCCCAATTCGTACAGTAGCCCAGCGATTTCGCGATCAGCTGTTTTCGCTTTTGAAACAAGAGCAGTACCGCGAGAGCTGCGTTCGGTAACTGCACCGACGGGGTTACTTGGAACAGATCCGCGCGAGATTATAAACCCTTCGTATTTACAGAGCATGTTCGCACATGACGGGGTTGAGTTTGACTCAGCCGCGCGTGGCTTAATCTTGCGTCAAACGGCCCAATTACCCTTTTAATTACGAATTGATTTGACAGATAATATAATCCAGCAAGAAGATCGAAGCGAGCGACATTTGCAACAAACGCTACGAAACTCGAGAGCGATCACAATGAGCGTGTCAAGATCAAGCGCGATTCCGGTCCCGAAATTCGAGACATTTGACACCGGCTTGCGACAATGAACGTGTAAAATATACGACTTTTAAGCTGCAGATGGCCCGATAGTAAATGCTACTTGGTCAATTTGTGCTGTGGCGATGTGTGATTCATTCTGTAGGAAAAGTCTTATAATCGATTCCAGAGTATTGAGGACGTAGCACATACACGTAATCTTCGCCACAGCAACCTGTCAATTTCACACTAATACCGGAAGCAGCCATCTTTTAATACCGTAACGAACTGTTTCTGATGATTTTATCGGCGTTAGATTACATCGGCTCCAGCGGGTCGCACTCAGAACGGCGCAGCGGGTTTTTAACGCCATGACAACGCAGCAGAAAAGCGATTGAAATGTAATAAGGAAACGCTAATTAACAAGAAAGAAGTTCCCATAGCGAGAATGTAACCATTTGCGATCCGCAATTGGGGCCGAGTCATGAGACTAGGAATGCGACTCTACCAGAACGAACAGGACTGTATCGTATGTCGCATGACTACGTATTGCTAGGACAGGCTCGCGCCGCGACATGTAATCACCGTTACGGCCCGGCAAAGTTAACAGGGGCCGANTTTTGACTGAAGGACTATCGGTTGTCGGATTTCACGCGGGCCACTCGCATGTGTATAAACAATGGTTTTGGAATCCAGAAACGAACCAAGAAACTATCTAAGGACACGTAATATNAATGTACGACTCGGCGGTTAGATACAGCGATCAATTACGGTCCGGTGTCGGTGCGTATTGATTTCCCACGAGCGAGTAATCCGCGCGGCTAGACTCGCAAGAAACGATCTCAATATCTGCNGCAGTACCGCCAGACTCATCGCTCACTTTCAGAATGACGCACACCAGATTAATATGATGGCGAATAATTATGTAACACTAATTAGGTCCAATTCACGAACGCAGTGCGGTACANTGCAATGGNTTACTGTCAGCCGTCTGTGACTTATACACGGTGATACCGAGTATCTACAGTCCCACGGGCTAAGTTGAACAGTTGAACTTCACATTGACACAAGGGAGACCAATAGTGATTATGATCATGTAAAACAAAATAACGTAAATAATATGTACCTGAAGTTCTTGTTCGTGTTCATGATCAAATTCATCGATTGCAAAGTATTGTAGTTAATAGAATCTGGCNCTGTCGCAGTCGTAAGTTCACGATGACTTTTGCTACCCTTTCTTCACATCGATCGTAGATATATCTCTCTCGGTAAATATTCGGTGTTCTCCGCCCAGCTAGGTAGCTTTCGTGGGCGCGGTGATGCAGTTACAGTCCCGATGGCTTTATAAATCCTCAATCAAGATGTCCGACGTGCTGCGTATCCATTCGATTGCACGAACTCGTAATATTTTAGTATCTATAATAATATCACAGACCTTCGCTTTTATACTTCGCTTACAAAGAATTNTTCCGTCTATCGGCAAAAGTACGTGATAGTTCNNGGGCCAAACGCCACGGAGATTCCCAGTGGTTCGAACANCTTTAGTCGCCGAGAGTATTCAATACACAAAACATAGATCCTCACTACCATCGATCTCTCGCGGTCAATANATCGCTATCAAGTGTATAAATATTTTACAGATTCAATTATAGCGTCAACNGCTAACCCCATAATATACCCTNTCGTCTGCCGTTTGTATACTTCTCACANAGTTCAGCGTGGCGGACAACTAACAATAAACAAGATAAGTAAACGCGTTAAGAATTTTAATGATCTGCTGTTTCACGTTTCAACACTATGACGAATTCAAAAGCACGNATGCATCTAGCAGAGATTACTGACTGTGGTTGCACTTGCGCGACTGCTCCACCTTTACACGAGNAATCGTCGGAATTGACCAANCAAGTGCTCTGCCAACACTGCGATTGTGATATTGTACGTTTTNCATGACTGGTACGCGGATTTTGAATTTGACATTCAAACAGGAGCTTGGAAAAAACACGGTACTGTATTTCTCTCGAAAGCGAACGCAAGTTCATTATATTGCCACAATTATTGCTANNATATCTTATCATCCCCGAGTATATACTTTCGGGTGGTATTGTGAGCGATGCTCTCCTCAGACTGAGCGATAAAGTTCCCTCTGCCCCCTTTAGTGACAATTAAAGATAATCGATGCGAAAAAAGGCACTCGGCAGTTGACAAAATACAATCAAACATTGTATTACAAGATCGGAATAAGGCCTTCGAGATTCGTGGAGTATCCGTGTCATATCAAGTCGTCTGGCGGGGAAAAAAGGNAAAAAATTGTTGCGCNGCCCCGCGAGAGGGTATCGAAACTTCTATAGGCTCCGGNGTTCTCTCGTTTAGACTGCGCCTCGCGAGGCACATTCTNGGCTAGGTGTTGATACGTAGCTTGTTTTGTGTGTATTTCATAATATTATTGATGGTCCGGGCGACATGTTCGCTTTAGTTACGCGANCAGAGGGACATCGTTTAGAAGCANACCTTCACTACTAAGCATAACACTCAGAAATACACTGGGAAACTTCAAAACGCANTAATGTAGTCTACGTATGATCCATGTTTTTGNCCNTATCTATCCCTAAATGTAGGATCGCAATAGTGCTATAAAACGGTGGGTATATGCTGTCTCTAAAAAATATTTCGCGAGTATATACACAGAGGCCATGTCGCTTATCGGTTGCGACAATTCCAAATTTAAATATTTTGGCTCTGGGTGACACATGCTTTCCGNGAGAGCTAGATCCTTAAAATGATCATAATTTTTTGTTGGAACTCGCCATGTGCGACATGGGGTACACTCTGGATGGGTGGCATGAGANGTTGGTTGCAATNTTCCAATGCAATCGTCTTTGAACATGGTAACGGTTAGAGATTGTAGGCTGAATTAAGAACTCTAGTCTCTAGTGCCAAACCTGAATTTCGAATCCNTAATGTCGTTCCATCGCTATTTACCGCTGATGNTCGATNCAACGTTTATGAATTTGAGAAACCCNCTTTCGTTCCATTCGTGTANGAANGCCGCAATTAGCAATGTTCGCCACTCATGTACTGCGTTATTTTGGGAGAGTGTATTCATTCGCGCGATGAGAGTTGATCGTAGCGGTGTATTATCATATTTAAGCTGTTTTCACGCTGAAGATGAGCGGTTATATCCGTCGTGATATGTTTGCTCTGATGACGAGGATCGTCAGAACATAAGTCGCTCACTTGTCAATTGCGAAATAGTCCGCGATAAGATGAGAGCCGCTCGTGAGTAGTGCTAATTGCTCTGTTAAAATATATCTGAAGCTCGATGAATTTCCGCTGAGACAATGCGGCGATTCACGAGCCGATTGTTAGTAACGCCGATAAAACAATAAAAGATAAGAAGCGACCCTGTCCCTTCGTATGGCGGAGGTGGATTTTCGAGATAACCTGCTGGAATGTGTTTCGATATTTAGATCAAAAGAATCACCAACGGGGGTCTCCGAAATGACGGTAACTTTTATTTACCCAGCAATATGGAGCTGATTTCTTCGAACTTGTCAAGTGCAGATGAATCCCGTCTCCGTATCGCCATCCAGTGACCGTAACAGATCATCTATTACCATACAAATTGGCCTACTCACTACTGCATGATAAAAACACTCTATCTTTAACGAGCGATACATTGGGTTTGCTTGTGTTTCAAGAATTTATAATGCTTTTCTTGATGACTAACCACTAACCTGTAGGTCTTTACGTGCAATCAGCCCTCAAGATTTTCGGACCTCGATCTGACATATCAATCTCGCTGATCAACACAGGCGACATTCATTTTGATCGTAGTAGTGTTATGTTATCCCTTAATTCAGTGCTTTTCAACCTTTTCGTGCTCCGTTCGCACTTTTTTGTAAAATAAATTTCATTCGCACAAACTAATCGAAAATTGTTATACAACAAGTAGATGAAGATAGGCCTNCTTAACAANNTTTTGTTCAGATGTGCAACAAATTGGCTACAATGTAACTTAAGCTATCAAGTGTCTCAATAAAAAGGCAACTTTTGTCGCTCGTTTTGNTTCCAATTATTTCACTAAAACCCTTCTCGGCCAAACNATGTTGTTGGGAATTTGTACAAANACGTCTACTAGTGCTTGGATGGCCAGGTCTTAAAATCTGTTNTGCNNTCCTATCCAAAATACAGCGTATTTTTCNTGAGTGAAAAATGCTTGCNGGCAAAAATCGTATTTGAGAGCTGANACGNAGGTNCCGCGAGGCTCCAGTTTGTCGNAAGGATGAAAAACCCACATGATTGTGTTGANNNTTTTGCTTTATTTCTTTGGAACATAAGGTGCAAANGTGCAAAACGATCAAGGAGAGTAGGCNCATTNGAGCTCGCTACCTGATGATACGTTGCTCCAACTTNTGTCTNGCAAGTTTATGAGAAGAGCAAATAAACNCACGATACTGTGTNTTCNACTCTTTAGCNNAATCTAACTTGAGAATTCATGACAGTTTAATAACGGTAAAGCAGCTTTTAGACTACCACCAAAATCTGAGTTTTTGTGACTTCTCGCGACCCGGGCCTCACCCATGAAAAGGAATTTATTTTGAATATTACAGTTGTATGCTACGATTTTACGGGCATGTATGGCATACAGAACGCGCACACCACAATTCTACCCAACACAGCTCTACAAAACATGTCTGACGCACGCGATTTCAAATTAGGGCGAATTAAATTCATCTGCGTATCGCAGTTGTTGTACTACAGTATGTCTACTCAGATTGCAAGAACGGAACTATTGCGTGCAGACAACGGAGCATATCCAATTGATCTCGAAAGGTTTGGTCATCCAGCATCGGTAATTTTTAGACCGAGGTTTTGTCGCCGTTTATGTTTTTGGCACCGCATTTTATCAGCGGTTCGTTCGCCAAAACGCAGAAGGGGTTGTCCTCGAAATGATTGAGTCTCATAGGCCTGAACTCGCTCGTTGCACACCAATACACTACTTCATCCCAACGGTCTTCGACCATGATTTCCAGAATAAACAGTCGGACAAGTCTTATCGTGAATACTCATGATAAAGCCACATTCGTTGCGTGTCTCGCTTATTGGCCACAGTACTCAAGACAGTGATCTTGAATATGTAAAAACGATCGCAGGATTTTTTGCATAAAATTCAATAAATATTACATACATATTAACAGATAGCTCTGGTACCGTGTCGACCCAAAATTTACCCTTCGCGGTCCATACTTTAATAACCCTTGAAGGGGTAAAAATTTGCGTTACAGTAACTTGCAAATGTGGGTCTGTAATGATGGTATTTACTACTATCCTCGTGCCTCGCGCAAATCGAACAGTTATTACGAAAATATGATGATTATTTAGCGAAAGAAAGCAGAAAGTCAATTTGACGTCATTTTTTCAGCCTGTCGCAGGCTCAGCTGGCTGATATACTGTATGTCTGCCACTATAGAGATTGTAGAGATCTCTATACTGCCACTACACCAGCTTCAAACCAGGCTTCTGGTTACGTAATAATTAGAGTGCGGGAATATTAAGTCACTATGGCTTGTGAGAGCTACGATGAGTGGTGCGTCGTAGGAAGTTTTTACAATGGCGTCGCAACTACAAAAGTTACACTGATCCTAAATTCCCTATTAGGTTTATTTGAATTATTCCACGTCAGAAAAGTTAACAATTAATCACGATTTTCATTCGCACTTGATCCGAATTTTCATTCGCACCATTCGCACTATACCTTCGTCATTCGCACTTGATCCGGATTTTCATTCGCACTATTCGCACCACCTTGGTCATTCGCACTGCATTTTTTTTCATTCGCACAAGTGCGAACAGTCACACAGGTTAAAAGGCACTGCCTTAATTCTTTCCATTCAGTGTATATGTATCTTATTTAAATCACCTAGGCCCAGATTTCAAATACCACTCCAAGTCGTTTCGACACCTTCCTATCTGTTTATTATATGGAAGTCTTGTGGTGTTTTATAATGACGAAATGATTGCTGATACTGAATCTTATCCACTATTCTGGTATTGTTGTCATGTTGATTTCATGGCATTTTGATATCTATTGGTACTTTTACGCCACATCTATGATTTTGCAGGTATAGGCTACATTACAGCATGAACCACATTTGCTCTAGGTCAGGCGTTTTCAACCTATATGGGTTATAGTGGGTCATAAAGCTTGCATTGTACACCATGATATTATAAATCATGTTATTATGAAAACAGAAGCGGACGGGTAAATAGCTGGATCCTCCGCTTTTGAAAGGACTGGTCCTGATCTATACTTGCTGGTTTATCTAACTTACGATGGGTAGGCTATTTCTCCCTATACGTATAAGATACACGAATACTGGTTCTATTTGCATTGAAAGCTAAGATTTTTCAAATTAATTATATACCTTATTTCTAATTATAAGTCGCAAAAAATTCCAATGGTCGTACCATATCAATAAATAAGCACAATGTGTCTTGTGAGACTACTGCCTTCGATCACAACGTGGCTGCCTGAGTCGGCATTTTCATCCGAACTGTGGAACCGACTGAATGTCGCAGCTGATATTCGCTCCTCGTTCTCATCCACCGCGTCCTGAATACAAAGGAGACGAAATACGGAAACAATCTGCTCATTAAATTTGAGTGAATTTCCCATTTGAGTAACTTATTGTGTTGTTGAAACTTCGTGTTTTTTTTCATTGAGCGTTAATGGTCCATTGGCATTTGTTTAACTGATTCTGCCACGAACAGGACAAAGTTAAAAAACCTGCTCTATTTCTTGGTATGTTCATATGCTTACGCACCTCGGGTGGCGTTGTGGAATTTGCAGTTTTGTTTTTCATTAGGTGCTTCTGAGTTGCATTTTATGAAATACTAAATAGTAATCAGTGCGCCCGTCTCTCTCACACAAGACACACAACTATAGAAGTGGTGTCAGCATCGAAGTACTTCTACTTTTTCAGACTGCTCACGTAGGTTTGGCCTACTTACAGTAGCCTACTTATTCAAATAATGATGCTTTTGAACTGCTTCCTCTTATACCTAAGTATTCTGTTTTTGAGACTGAACCATATGCCTAGAGTACTTGCTTTTTGTTTACTTAGAAATCGTTACCGCTACTTGTAAATGAATACGAATTGACTGAATAACTTCTACTTCTACTTGAGTACCAATGATGACTAATTTTCTCACCTCTACACACAGCCGACACCCGACAGTCGCGTACTATCTACAATCTACATCCACAAATACGCGTCCCGAATCGATCGTTTCGCCGACAGCGTGGTTTAAGTTCGCAAAGTCCGCCAAAGACGCATAGCTTTGCAAACATATGCTGGCCATGTTGCGTTCCTACCAGTACCGCTGGGTCGGATTACGGTTTGTTAAATTCCTTTCAAAGCACCGCCTTCCCTGGCATCAGACGGCCGACGCCGTTGGCTCGCTTTAATATCAAATGTGTACGCGCTTACTAGCATCGCAACAAAAGTATCACGCTGGCGCACGCCTCCTCGTACGGAATGTTATTTTCCCGAAAACATCCATAATCGCGTTACGGCGATAACCCATCGCCTCGTCACCGAAGATATGCGCCACCAACATCGTTT